>VVHJ01008491.1:7260-25140 GCA_015107715.1 Tylochromis polylepis | reverse complement strand
TCTTCCTCTTTTTTCGGCTGTTGTGTTTAGGGGACACAACGGATCATTTGCCTCCATCTCACCCGATCCCTAGCATCTTCTCTCACACTAACTCTCTGCATTTCCTGTCATGGTCCTGGGTCTTTTGACCCAGCGTTTTGAGTTTTTATATGTTTTTATGTTTATGGCTTATGTTTAGTTTATTAGGTTCTCTAAGTTCATTTATGTTGCCTAGTTGCCCTGTTATGGTGTATGTATTAGATTCCCCTTGTGTCTTCACCCCTGTGTTTACTTTCCCTCGTCCTCCATGTGTCTCATGTCTTATGATGTCAAGCCTGTGTTGTCATGTCTGCGTTTTACATTTCCTGTTTTATTTTGTAGAGGTCCTGTGTTCCTATGTTCAGTGTGTTTAGTTTTACACTCCCCTGTGCCTTGTTATGGTCATTTGTATCAGCTGTTTCCCCATGTGTTTCCACTCCCCTTGATCACCTCCTGTGTGTATTTAAGTCCTCTGTCTTCCTTTGTTGAGTGTCAGGTTGTCTGTTATGTTCCATGCCCGATTCTCATTTACCCAGTTTAAGTTAATGTTTAGTTTCTTATTGGTTCGCCTTGCCCTTTGTTTGTAATGTTTATTCAGCCTCATTAAACAGCTTGTTTTTGTTTCACCCAAGTTTTGTCTCTGCGCGTGTCTGCATTTGGGTCCATCTCATCTCACCATGCAGTCTGCTTCTCAGCCAGACTGTGACATTTCCTCCTTTTCTACATCCACAAGTCTTTTCTGTGGTCTTCTTTTTTCCTCCTACCTGACAGCTCCATATTTAACATACTTTGTCCAGTATATACACTCTACTGCACATGTCCAAATCATCTCAGCCTTGCCTTTCTCACTTTTATCTTTTGACCTGTCCTTCCTGTCTTTTTGTTATTTCTGCACTATACATGATAGCAGATTGCACTATCATCTTACAAACCTTCCATTTCACTCGTCACAAATCACACCTGACACTTGCCTCTACCCACTTCACCTAGCCTGTACACTCTTCTTCACCTCTCTTGCCTTCCTCTCATTCTCATTCTTCCTCTGTCTTGCCTCAACTGACTTTCATTTCTCTGCAGTGCATACCTCCATCTCTTTAGACTCTTTTAGGCTTGCTCCCTACTCTCAAATACAGATCACTGTATCGTCTGCAAACATTCATGGAGACTCCTGCTTGACCTCATCTGTCAGCCTGTCCATCAGTATTGTAAACAACAAGGGGCTCAGCGCTGATCCCTGAGCTAATCCCGCCCCCAACTTGAACCCATCTGTCACTCCTACTGCACACCTCACCACTGTCTCACTGTCCTCATGCATGTCCTGCAACGCCCTCACACACTTCTCTGTCACTCCTGACTTCATCCCTACACACTTCAGTCATCTGACCAACCGTCTTCCACTCTTCATCCTCTCCATACATGTCCTCACTTCCTCCTTAGTAATCCTCTGTTGGATTTGATCCATTTAAAATATTATCTGAAATAGTGCACTCTCTGAAACAAGGTCTTAGTAAGCCGGAGGAAAATTTCAGATAGCTAGAGGAATTTTCTGAAGATTGGAGTGACCTGATAAGCACTTTGTCCTTAGTTCCCAAGCAGCTGCATTTAGAATTTACTAAATGAATATGGACTTTGAAGATGGACTTTCTGTAATCCAGCTGTAGCAAAAACATAAATGAGTTTTTGCATCAGATTGAAATTACATCAACTATAACTTCAAGAT
The DNA here is from genome assembly GCA_015107715.1 of Tylochromis polylepis. Classification (NCBI taxonomy): domain Eukaryota; kingdom Metazoa; phylum Chordata; class Actinopteri; order Cichliformes; family Cichlidae; genus Tylochromis; species Tylochromis polylepis. Next base: position 23,402 of record VVHJ01008491.1, on the reverse strand, counting down.
GAAAAACCATATTACAAACATGGTTTTTCATCTTAAAAGAGAGTGCTTGTAAGTATTCAGAGACCAGCTGTACATGAGCTTGGAGACCAACCACATTTAATATTTGACAGTTCAGTGAGTGCAATCATGGCATTAAATTGCCTGTAGGTGTGTGGAGGTTTTTTTTTGTCAGTCAGAGTGTTCGCTGTGTAATGAAATGGCAAAACATCAACAGTGCTTGCCGGCCTTTCTGCCAATAAAATGTTCCCAGCGCCTTGGGTTCATAAACACAGCAAATGGTTATAGAGAATGGTCTGTGAAGTATTAAAAAAAGACAACTTCTGATGTTCTACAGTATTTCTATGTCTCTGGGAAAGATATAGAAGGGTCGAAAATGCAAGGAAAATCAACATAAAGTGTCTTAAAATGGTGTTGAATCCTTTCACTAAAACTTCATTGTACCTTTACCTCAATCTTAAAAGTCTGTAGAGCTCAACTTGGCGTAAAGGAACACTGTCCTTCCACAAGATATATATTGTTCTGATTGCAGTGACTATTCCCTCAAAGAGGAAAAAGGGAATCTAAATCAGGCTGACTAAATATCCCCCAGAGCATAACAGAGCCGCTGGATCATTCACTGTAGAGCTCGAGCAGGTCTTATCTCTGTGAACGTTTTTTATGCCAGTAGAGATTAGCATTTTATTTCATTGGTAATATTAAAACAGGAGGTGTAATTTCTGAGTCATAACCATTTTATCTATGACAATATATCAGACAGAGAAGATGTCTGATATCTGGGAGGGACCATTGTCAGCATAGCCGAATGTTGCATTAATCTTTAATGACATGCTGATGTCCAGTATTAGCATAATATCTCAGAAGCAAAATGATCTATTAAGCTAAAGCATCTATCAGTGATGAACAGTAAGCTGGGACCATGCAGACTAAATATAGCTGATCCGGTAAAGGTCTCAGACAGGGATGGAGCAGGGAGTCTCTGTGCTGCAGTTTAATCCTGAGACTCCAGCCTCTCCTGCTCATCAGGGGGACCTGCTCTAATTTTTTTTTTCATCTGTGATACTATGCTGCAGGCTGCTCATCTGCTCTCAATGCACGTCCTCCACGTCCATGTTCTCATTATAATATTCATGTTGATTATATAATAAATACCTTCTATAAATGCATATTGAGAGCAAGTCAGTTGACATTGTTATGGTTATGACAGCTTATATTTCTGTGTTGCAAATATGGATATTAAATCAAAGTCATCTGAAAAATATATATAGTTTAGAAATTACTAATAATTCCTAAATAACTCATACAGTGCACTAATTTCCCTAATTTACTCAGTATACCTGAATGCACTTGAATATAGTCAACGCTATCATTTGGTATGACTGAAATGCTTTAAAAATAGTCGTTTACTTTACTGTAATTATGTTCTATGTTTTATTTTTCCACATATAATAAAATTCTGCCTTCAGAAAGATGCTTGACTAAACCACTGAAAAGCTCCTGTCAGACTCTGACAGCTCTGCTCTAATTTTGGATTAGAGGATTTTAGGAAAAACTAAGAGAGAATTTGAAACAGCGTTTGTGCCATCTGGGACACAAGGAAAAGAGTAAAACAGAAATGAAGGAGATGAGTGGTGCTTCAGATTAAATGAAATAAACGACTAAAAGTCACATTACATGTTTTTGTACAAGTTCAAGATAAAAATGATTCTTACCTGTTATCCAAAATAGACCTAGGTCATCATGGATATAAATATACTCTGTAAGAAAGAGAGAGATACACAGTTAAGGGAATGAATAGAAAACAATAATTCCTTTATTTCATGAGTGTAACACTATGAAAAATAAACTTCTACCTATTCCAGTAAACCAGGGGTCGGCCTCCCATGGTACATAACCGAGGACAGGAGGGAAGGCACCACAATTAGACTCAGAGACATAGCCGTGCGTCTGTACTGGAGGGTCTGTTTCATTTGGACGGAACAGGGTCTTCAGAGGTGCGTAGACATTATATCTGACCCCAGATATGCAGCCTATGAAGCCTGGAGCATTATGCCTCTGGATTTCATAGTCAATGTCACCAACCTCTGAAGGAAACGATACAGCAATTAAACATGAGATCAGTGTCTTGAAATGATTAAACAAAAAACAAATTCTTGCAGCAAGATGTTATTAATGACAGGTAGTTAATAAGCCTTTTACCCATCACTCTGCCCAGGAACATGGACTTTGGAGAGTCAAACCTGGCATCTTCCACCAAGGTTATCTTTTCCACTATAGGGTCCATGTAATCCACCTATGGATAGAGAAACATTTGTTTATACACCTCAAGGGGATGTTGCAGAATAAAAGGAAACCATTACATGCCAATAGCACGACAAGCATCGATGATTATAAACAGGTAACCAGCTACAGATAAAGCACTTTCAAATAAAAAGCACTGTTTTTAAGAAATTGTTTGACATGACATATGAAAGTAATAAACGTGAGGGTGGCAACCTGGCTTTTATCAAAGGTAAAGATTATTACTTGAACATTTGTGTAGATCACTGTTCTTGTGATTTGCAGGAAAATTCTGCTTCTCTTTGGGAAGTTCAGTTAGTTGGATATCTTTAAATAGTGTTCAGCATTTTGAGACATAAAAACTGATTTCACAGAAGGTAATCTAAACCACAGATCACATTGTACACAGTGGCAGCAATGGGAGCTTGAACCTGGGTTTTGATGGTTCTGTTGTGTCTGGTTATGTTCACATAGTGAGGGAATCCATCTGCCAGGTTTCTGTGAGTCAGCTGGTACTTGTGTGTTATGAGTCCCAGCTTATACCTCAGATCTACACTACCTGAGGGGAGAGGCAGGAGAGTAAATCAATAGCATACAGTACTGTTTTGCTGAACAACTTTAACAAGTGAACAAAATCACTACGCTGTCTGAAAAATTAGATTATGTGCAAAGTTATGACTTTCCCATTCTCAACAAATATTGTTTCTTAGCTTTCCATACCATCAGTCTTGAGGATGACAGCGATGTAGTCCTGGACGAAGGAGCTTATGTAGAGCAACACGGCTGGTGTGTGAACAGTGCTAAAACTGAACTCTATGTCATCTGATGTATCGTTGTAGCCGAGACTGAAATTGTCATAGTGCGGGTCAATCCAGTTGGCCCACGCTGCTTCATCTGATACAGGCTTCTTTCGTATGTTATACCTCATCCATGATCCAATCTCAAAATAAGCACCAATATCTTAGAAAAGATCAATGTGGAATTAAATTAGAATGATTAGATTTCAGTCTGCATTTCATTACATTTACCAGGTTCAAGGTGTTGAACTTTTGTTGTGTTGAACATGAACTCACCTTTATGGCAGTAGAAACCATCAAAGGCTGTATTGTTACAGTCACAAGTATAGGAAGCATATCCCTCGATACACTGCCCACTGTTTCGACATGGTATGGTAGCATTAAGACACTGTCCAGTACAGTTCCTCCTTATGCCCTGTTCTTCATTTACTTTCCCCTCTAAATCAAGAGGTACGCCATTCATCCGCAACCCTCGAAGGCACCCCAAGAAAGGTCTCAAGGTACGGTTGGCTGAGCCTGTGACAAAGAATACTTGTATCAGTGGCTATTCATTCAGTGTTCTAGAGGACACATTAAATCAATTTGATTTGTGCCATTTTTACAGTTTGAAATTTCCAAGTTCACCTCAGGAAACCTACCTACAAGGAGAGGATGTGTGAACTTCATGGTGATAAAAGTCTGAGGTGGGAAGCGTTTGACAGCCCATGGCTGATAATCTACCTTAATCCGAGCCAACTTCACATTAAGCTCGGCCTGAACGAAATGCCACTCATTGTCATTAAGTGGCACAGGAGAGTGTAGGGTCACATTAAGGATGCCATCGCCAACCATAAATACAAATGCAAGATCCTGGGTGGCTGGAAGAAAAGAAAAGATCCAATTAACAAAATACTTTTTACAAAATGTACAGTTCTAATTGGATAAACATGAGAATTTCCTTCTAACAGATGAACCCACTCACTATTGAGCTCTATTCGTATAAAGTTTCTAAGATGTTCATCAGAGTTCTCCAGGAAGACACAATGGTCACGATAGGTTTTGAAGTGGAAAGAGATGTCAGCAGTTGTTCCAGGGCTGAAGGTGGGGAATGTTATGTAAGTGGGCTTTGTGAAGGCTATGGTGTTCCAGATGTTTCCTGTGGAAAACATTGAAATATATTTGAAGAAAAACAACTCAAAACCCTTTGATACACTAGAGATGAGCATATGTGTTAGCAAAAACCACAATATTTAATCTCACTGTCGCCATGGCAGCGGAGTGGCCCAACTGTGAAATGCGCTTCTGAGCCGGTCCTATTGGTGTCCCCGACCACCACCCTCCTCACGGGCAGATGGTCTCTGAAGTCCAAGTAGCCTTTGTCCGAGTACCTGAAAAGCCACAAAGGGGATGATTAATATCAAAGTCACAAGGTAAACATGTTCAGTGTGTTCTTCTCTCACCATTGTCTATAGTCAGCATCGCAGTTGCACTGAAACTTGGAGTCGACGCAGGTTTGATTGACAGCACAGCCGCATTTTTGGACTTCTCTGAATGTCCCACCCCAGTAATAATGGCTCTGATTGTTACGACCAATCCAGTAAGTAAAAGGTCTTCCATCTATTTTGAAAAAGAAATTGAATCTGTGTTTGAGACATGTCTTTGTTTTCATTTTTTTTCTTGCTTATTGATCATCAGCACGCTAATACAATCTGGCCCATCCTACTTACTGGGGGTATTGAGGAGACGGGACTTATAGCAGGAGTAGTCTATCCACTGTTCACAGTACATGGAGGTGTTTGCAAGAGCAGTGACTTCATCCCAGGAGGCATTCCAGTAGTTGACATCTGCTATATATGGCTTGTCGATTGAACTCCCAATCACCTTAGTACCTTCCACTCGATCACTCAATATCACTGTCCAAGCTTTATATGCTGCAAAAAGGTCAAATCAGAAAAGGTTCAAAGAGAATAATGGGGGAAAGTAACGAAAGTGATGAAAGACTAAAAAGAAATTTGCTACTATATAATAATATCTTCCTCTATAATAATATGGAGGAAGCAGAGGAAGAAGAGTTTTACAAGACAGATGCAAAGACAGCAACAGCTGGCTCTTTCTTATTATATAAATCTTTTTTTTTAAATTTCCCTTGAAATTTCAGTGCACATTTCTCATTACTCTCACATAATAGCGTGACTTGTTTTCCCCTCTTTTCGCAACCTACAGATAAAACATCAAACACTGAACACAGTGCTGATGCAGCCATGTGTTATTAGCAGCAATGACTACTTACATTTCATTTTGCAGTACACTTCAAATGGTTTCAGTGGCCCACTGAGATCGGGATCGATGGTGTAGTTTCCAGACCAATACTTGCCACTGAGTCTGTAGGCCTCACATGATTCTTTATAAACCGCTGTTTGGGGAAATAATGGAGCAATTTATTATAATAAGGGATATAAATAACACAAGCAAGGTGTTATTTATTTAAGAAAGCGTTGGTGTTTTACAATTATCAGCTAGCACTTACACATGTGACACACTTCTCCTTTATAGCCTGTATTCTCACACAGGCAGATAAAGTCATCCCAGGACTGGATGCATCTACCCTCATGCTCGCATGGATTTGGAGTACATCTGTATACAAAAGAGATTATTATACTGAGTTTTTGGTCATTGCAAAAGTGAGTGACTTACATAAATAGCCTATATTATTTTTATCACCATCCTATTCTCCTTTCTGTGATATTTTTCTCCTGCTAAGTTCCTTTAGAGGTCGAGTTATTTTTAAAAACCAGACACACCAAATGAATTATATCTGACAGCAATGTGGGGCCAAGCAGTCCACAAACATTATGAATGGGTTATCAATTAATATGATAAATGATTCAGTATGACATACACTAATAAGTCATTATTGCAGTGCTGTATCAGTATCTTGTTAATTAAACTGAATCAGTCAGGTTTCCTCAATGACTAATGGTGTATTTCACCTGTCAGTGATTCCACAAGTGCCTAACAACAGCTCAGCATATCTTCCCCACTGTCGCATCAGAATAATGTCAATATCAAGCTGTTCGTTGTCTATGAAGATATGTTGCATGCAGCCATGGAAGCGATTCAGCTTGGTTTCACATTTCCTTACTGTGTTATTCGTTTTCGGACAACCTAAACACAGGAAAGCAAATTTTGTAAGACTTGATGAGCACGGATCTGATCTAGATGATCTTTTTGTTGTTAGCAGTTATCTGAGAAGTCGACTCACCTCCAAAAAAGTAGCGGTCGCCTGTCCGAATAGTGAAAGGGTTGGTGATCTTCAGTGGTGAGCCCTCCTCCTCATCAATAGTGAGAGTTAGCAGGTTGTCTCTGGCTGCCAAATCCACTGAATGCCAATAACCATCGTTTAGCCTGTATCCTGTGAAGCGAGACAAAGCCCTTTGTGATGCTGTGATATTATGTTATCAGTACAGATATGTACAGTTGTTTTTGTACATATTATCAGTACAAAAATCACATGCATAATGCTAACCATTCTTCCAATTCTCAGATAAAGGTTGCCATGAATTGTCCAGTTATAATTTAGGGGCAGAAAATATTTAAATCTGGAGAAACTCAAATTTGGTGGCATACCGCTGTTACGGAACTTTCCTGACCCTCCATGCATTTACGTCCATAAGATCTTAGACAATAAAACTATTTTTGTGATTTTGCCTGTGTACACCACCACAATTTCAAACAATCAAGATGTGATTTAATAATAATCTTATTTTAACAAAGTCCCAAAAAGTTGATTCTGTTCATCTGGATGTAGCGTTTTCAGTGGAAGAAACGCTTCGTCACTCATCCAAGTGACTTCTTCAGTCTCCGCTGACTGCAGGCTTCCCCACCCTTATAAAGAGTAAATTTGCATATTAACCGAAACTAGCACCACTGGCGAACAATGGGCTGTAAGGTCTGTTTCTTGATCATTAATATGGGTCTGAGAAAAGCCTACCAGCAGCAAACTGAATTTTCTTCTTGCCAGGCTGGAATATAGTGACATTGATCTGTCCCTCGCTCAGACCCAGCTCAAGAGCACCCAGGTCATCAGCAAAACGTGTGAACATCAGAAGCCCTGTGTAGTCCCATGAGCGGAACTTGAACTTGACAAACATGCGGGGCCTCCTGAAGAACCCCGGCACCTGCAGGTAGTTATTGGGCCCAGCGAAGGTCATTGGTTTTAGCAGAATGTCACGGCAGGTAAAATGCATCTTTTTCTAGATGGAGAGAGAAAATTGACCTCATTAGCCACGCTGAAACGAATGACAGTGCTTGTGATTCCACTGTGAACATAAAACAGACGAATTTGGATGAAGCTGCAAATTTTAATGGTAATAACCCAAAATTGTGATGTTGCTATTTAATGGATTACTGTTATCATAGAGCCCTACCCTTCTTGGTATACGGATGTCGGGATCTTCTCTCTTGGCCTTGCCGATGACATTGATGCCATTGATGAAGACGTTTTCCAGGCAGCCCGCGAAATTTGGTGTGGTAGGGAGGTGAGGCATGTTTTCCTCTATTACTCCTCCTACATAGATCTAAGCATCGGGTATTAAGACAGTCAGTGACCCAGAGCATTGTTCTACATTCACTAACATTTTTGCAGTTAAAGGAGGATATATTCCAGACAGTACCTGATTATCTAGATCCAGATGAGTAAATTCTCCATTACACATGGCTGTCACTGTCTGACTGTCCACTGTGAAGTTCACCTGTCGTCCATAACGTTTGATTGTGACATAGTGCCAGTGGAGATTATCAAGAAGGCTGCCAGCAGTCAGAGTGGTCCGTCCATTAACTTTGTGTACATTACTGCTTCCTGAAAAACCAAGAGCAAACACAGCACGGAAGGAGCTGAATAAAAATACATCATCTGAGATGTTCAAAGCATGTAAAGCTATTTGACATAACGAAAGACCTAACTCAGCAACCTAACCAGCAATACCAAGATCCCTACCGTGACAAATTCGGCTTTGTTTCAGGATTGAGAAAAGCCTGTCTATTCCTGAGATGGATGTCGCTGTTACATATTTTTTAGTTCCTGGTTACAATACTTTTTTTTTTTTAAATTAATGCCAGTTGTACCAAGACTGATGTGCAGGTAAAGCCGGCCTTTCTTCAGCTCCAGGGTGAAGAGGTCTCCCTGAATCCCTTCACTGTGCAAAAGAAGGCCATCCTGCTCCAGAGTCTTGAAGTTTATGGCAATGTGGTCCTGCAGCGTACGGGACTTTTTTTCAGGATACATGTAGACGACTGAGTCATCTCCATTGTATTGTAGCACATAGGAATCTGAAACAAAATTTCAACCTGATTCAGTTTAAAACAGTAATGTAGCAAGTATGCTACATGGCTCATGTCTTTGAGCTCCTTGAAATTGCTTTGCACTTTAGCTTGTGTAATACATTCAAACAACTGAAGAGTACTGAGAGCAGTTACTTATGAACGAATATTGAACCAGTGTAGCACATTTGGCATATCATCAAAATATAGTTAAGCGCTATGGTTAAGTGCTGGATGTCAGTCAGAATCAGGAAATCCGTGTACAGCATCCTTCAGTCATTTTTACCATAAGGGCAGCCAAACAGCTCCAGTCTCACACCAATCTTCCCTCCATTCTCTGTGTTCCATGCCAGAGGCAGCAGACGAATATGTTTAGCAGTAAAGGCGTAATGGAAGACATTCCTCTTCACCTGATAATAATTCCAGTTACCAGGCAGCGTCTGCAAACGGATGAGACAGGAGAAGAGTGGAGAGTTATTGAGCCACTGCTATGGTGTTAAAGCCTTATTAAGAGACGATGATGAATTGATGATGAGATTAGCTTTGTCAGTGATAACATTCTGTACTGTCTTTGTTTTTGTGCCTGTGGCAATGAATATAATGGAACACCCACTGAATCCAAAATCTGACATAGAGATTACATTTGACTAGTTAATCCTCGACTCATCCCTTTTATGGCTTTCATCCCACCACGGCCATTAGGGCTCAATGACACCTACAGAGTTGCCTCCTTTCATGATGTACGGTGTCCAGGAGTCTGGTCGATCTCCGTAGAGCAGAGTGTATTTGGTGACCCAGTCATATGAGTTGAAGGTCCCCTGAGTGGCAACTGCCACCAGTCGGTACTTCCTGCCCAAGTCTACCTGCAACCATGGCTGTCTGTCCCTTGGGGAAGGGGACCAGCCACTGCTGCCTGAGGGCGTGAAAAGAAAAGATTTGATTTGATAAAATTTGGCAAGCATCAAATAATTGGGAATACAACTGTGACCTTACAGAGCTGACCTTAAATCTTATTGGTGTGATTACACGTATGTAAATTATTGTACTGTAATTTTTTTTTTTTTTTGCTTACTGAGGCCACCCTAAGCAACACATCATAAAGTGATATATTATCTAACTGTGATTGAAATATCTGGCATCATAGCTGGTAAACACTCTATTTTACCTGCCAGTTGTTAACTTTGTTCATCTGCCATTAGGTCCAGAGCAACTCTTTTTTTTTTTTTTTTTGGTAAATAGCTTTCTTTGCTAAAAGTAGCTTACTGTTATAGCTAAAACAATGCAACAAGTGGCTCGTAAAACCACCGCATATTCAAGAGCTGATTTTCTGTAGAATCACCACTTCAAGTGGTCCTGATCACATTATCAGAGGTTCAATCAAATTAAAAAAATAATAAAACATAATTTTAACTTTGTTTATATTTTTAAAGTAGCGAGATGTTTTTTATAGTACCAATTATATCATATTCTCTTCATTTCCATTGAAAGTATTGTGGCTTTAAGATAGAGTCCCTCACTTTATGGCTTATAGATTACTTTCATATGCCTTGCCATTTTAGGATTAGTCCTTATAACTAGTAACATTAATAATGGGTTTATTCCATTCTGATATTTTAATGTGAACGCCTTCATAGTGGAGCTGAATGAAACAGAGCATTCAATTCACCTTAGTACCTTTACTGGTACTAAGAGGAATTTGAGCTGTGAATCAGGTCTCAAATATAACTAGCATAAAGTTAAAGACTGGCTCTACATTACAAGAACGTACCATATAGTTTGGCAAAATTGGCAGAGTACAGAAAGTTATATCTGGAAGAGGCCAGGAAGGAGGATGCATACAGCCCAGAGACGAGTGGATCAACACATTCTCCTGCAGTGAAAACAGGGACAACACCAAGGTCAGAAGGCGTTAAAAAAAAGTACTTTTTATAACAATGCACCATTCAAAATGAGTAACAACAGCAGGCACTCCTGCAAAGCTAGATAAGAAAACACCACTTGGAGATTAATTAGCGGTTGCTGTATTCTCTGGGAGACACATTTACTTGGATCAATTCAATTCAAAGCAGTACCTTTAGTATGTTTTGTTGTTTGGCTTTTTGCAGATTAAAATAAACACATAGTAAAGTGTATATACATATAAAGGGAGAGGGCAAAAGAGAGAGAGTGCTGTCATGCTGCATTGCTATTGTACACGTGGTTATGAGGCTAATGGGGCCATCACGCATCTGCTCAGACTTGTTCCCTGCTTGAGGGCTATTAAAAGTGACCATAATTCTACCTAATCTTGCTTCTGTCATGGCTGGGGATAAATGCCTGATGCCCTCACCTCGAGCTGTAAAAGAAACGCTGTCTCATTTTAAGTGCCAAAATATGCTCTTCAAGACTCTTAGGACGTTTAAAATAGATAAACCAAAATTCTGGAGGGATGATTTTTTTTTCAATGAAAGACAAAGCAGGTGCATCAATAAATAAATACGATGTTTTAATCTTGCTTATGCATAACTGTTACTGAAATGAAAGAAGCTCCAGTCTGACCTTCTACCAGTGTCAGTATAATCCTCTCTTAACTGTTTGGAGTTGTTTACTGCTAAACAGGAGTTGTAACTCATTTTTTTACATTCACAGAGGTCATGGAGTACAGAAGAAGACATGGTAGCCAGCAGCTAAGGACAAGACATGTTAGCAGAGTTAGCATATTGACTGCAAATGGAGTTAGATCAGGGCAGGTGGAGTACAGTCTGAAATTTTAAACAGCTTTAAAGAGGAACAGAAGACACGGTGATCAGACTCTTCCAGTGAAGAAATATGATTGAGAAACTAGAGCTTTCTTCCAGTACATTAAATAGATGAAACATACCATGAACCACTGTACATCTAGATGAGTTAGAGTTTAAAAAGCTTTGTTATATTCTTTACACAAACATGAGTTCTGTCCACATCTCTCCAAGGGCATGCTGCACATTCAGATGGAGGAAATGTACTGAGCAAAGGAAATATGACCTTGACTTTCTGATTCAGCTTCTTCTCTAATGGCTTTCTCTCTCTTTGTGATACAGAAATGCCTGCTATTCTGAAGATGATCAATAACAGATCTCTGCTCTATTACTGCTGTGCTCTAAAGCCCTTTCAAATGAACCACACCCTCAAATGTCCGGTCCCACAAAGAATGTATGTATTATGAAGTTTTGAGGTGCAATCACATAAGCAAAGCTCTGTTGCTGCTAGTAGCTTGAGTACTGACTTATTTAACTTCTTCAGTTACTAATAAATTAAATGGTGCTTGGCTTTAACAGCTTCATCTTAGACTGCATCAAGGTAACCTAGGTCGCACAGCTCCTCCTTTTTATGAAAAGCATGTCACGCACTCTGCACCCAGACCTATTCACTGTCTCACTTCATCTCCCTCATTTTGATACCACTCTCTTTATCTCCACCCCAACTCTAAAAACCCTCCAATCTTCTGTGCTTTCACTGTATCCCATTACTCTTGCTCATCATCATCACCATCGCATAATCTTCTCTGCCTTCTCTGCCTGTCTCTTCCCTATTGGGCGTTGTCATGCTGCAGCAGTTAGAGTGTACCTGAAGCCTGTGTACCCTTCTGCTTGTGATTTTGCACCCCCTCCTGTCTGCGCACCACACGGGGTAGTCTATTTCTCCATTTATCATTAAGAGGCTGTGGAGAACGGTGTAGCTGTGTAGAGCTCTAGCACCACTCCTGCTGAAATATCCCTCTGCCGCTAGTGTGGGTAGGCCTGTCTGGGCTGACACATCATTATTGCCGGTTACACACAGTATGCAGAGGCACCTCCTTTGACTGTCGCTGCTCTGTGATGCACGGCTGCTGACGATTCACACAGCAAACCTGTCTGAGTGAAGACATCCACTGAATGCGGGTATCTCCAAACATACCAAAACATACTGCAACAATGCTGTACATAAGGGTGGCCGAAATATAACATGTTTTGCAAGAGAGGTTTTGCTAAATTATTCATACTTAGGCAGACATCACAGTGGGTAGTGCCTAAATACCAAGGATCAAAACTGCAAACACTACAGAACCTCAGAGTTCTACTGAGATTTAAAGTTAAATCTAAATGACTATTACAGCTTCTTTAGATATAAAGATATAAACAGTTAGTTCCCTGTTATTCAGGCCATAAACTTCAGATTTATTTACATGAATTCCACCTTCTTATTCCTCACACACAAACACACACACTCTCACTTCAGAGAGTGAGTTTCAGCCTCACCCCAGGATGGTTTAGAGTGCTCTGAGATCTAAGGCTCCATTTTATTCTGGCACAGCTCCACTGTGCATGTCACCACAGCAGACCGGAGGGCTGCAATAAACTATCAACAGAACTTTTGCAGATCAAACACAGAGGCATCAACTTATTGATTAGCAATCAGCCGTCTAATGCGCTTGACAAACATATTCTTCCTAACTGGCTTCTCTGTTCATCCCCATTGTAACAGCATGGCAAAGGAGCACCAACTTCCCAGCACAGCATGTGACAAAGCTTCTTCAGCAGGTAGCATGACATCACACAGAAACATTTGTTTTTCAAAATTAAAAAAAAAAAAAAAATTGATCTGGAAATGAAATAGTTCCTGTATAGCAAAGTCATAATTTCTCATAAGGAGAAATCTCAAAGGTATATATCAATATCACAATATCATCTATCATCTGGAACCATTTATGTTCACAATAACCTAAACCTGACTTTTTTTGTTCTTTATGTAGTCATATATATATATATATATATATAGCTCGGGTCCTCTACCAGAGGCCTGGGAGCTTGAGGGTTCTGCGCAGTATCTTAGCTGCTCTATAGATAGATAGATAGAGAGAGAGAGAGAGAGAGATACTGACAGGAAGTCATACCTTAGTCCATCCCTCTTACCTAAACTAATGAGCCAGTTTCTGGAAGTATGCGTTTAAGAAACAGTGAAGACCCTCTGAGGTCATCTTGACAGTGACATCACACATAACGCTTATCAGTATGCATTCAAGCTCTGGTGAATGGGTCTAGGTGGGTGTTTACCCTTACCCAATTTTAGCCCCAAACATATCCCCACAAACATATTGTGGATGTTGATTTCCCAGCAAGCTAAAAGCGAGATGCAGCGCTTTCTGAGCAGCTCATAGGTTTCCCCCCAAAAAAAAGTACTGCAGTGGGCTGGTCCCGGTCAGGACGCTGAGCCCTGCTCTCTCAAACGTTGCTATTAAAAAAAATCGCTGAACCTATCATCGACAAGAAGATACACTATCGTGTAGCGTGTAGATTATTATATGTGAATCAACATAAACAGCACTGCGCTTTTGAAATAAAATAGAGTTGAGCCCGCACGCTGCAGAAACTTGCGTGCAGGCTGAGAGAAAGCACTGCAATGCAGACAGTCCAGTGCAAAGGGGGATCGCCGTGCGCACCTATGCAGGACCGACGCGTTTGCTTCTACACTTTTTGTGCTTTGAATTTTCAGTAGCCAAAAACAAGCTTTGAAAATTAAATCGTATGCGTTTTAACAAAATGCCCGGTTTCATCGCAGCGTGCGTTGTCCTTCAAACATCCCAACATCTCAGGCTACATTTTGCCCTCCAGTGGTATTTTTCACTCATCGGGTTATCGCTTGCTAGAATGCAACTTTTTCGTCAGCGTATGATCCGCCACTAAACAGTTTGCACATAATGCATGTATACACGCCTTGAAATATTTTAATCATATTCTAGCAAACCACAGTAGATGAATAATTGCTGTTTCACAAGACTTACGTGATGAGCAATGTTGAAACCCCAAAAACAAGAGGCATATGCTCAGTGTTTTGCAAGTCATCCTTCACTTAGGACACGTTTATCCACATATGCTATGTTAATTAGATCGTAGGTTGTTCTGCAGCATCGTCTCACCCCCCTTTAGCCCAACTTTAACTCGCGCGGCTTCAACTCCTCTTCCCGGGATCTCGGGCAGCCTCTACCGGGGCGGGGACGCGCATCGGTTGCTGGTGCTGATGCTGCGCTTCGCCGAGAGCGCGCACTTTTCTTTTATATCCTTTAAATGGTTTTATTTACATGACCGTAATGGAATGCAATAGCTACTGCATGGTGGCAATCAACATGCTTTTCAATTTTCTACATAAGTGGTGCGCTTGCAGGCAGGTTCAGATGGGATTCAGATGGGTCCCGTACGCAGGAGTCTGGATTTTCAGATGCAGAAGCGATTTGATAGGCGGAGAAAAAGAAAAAAAAAACTTTTAAAGTCCGCAGCTGTCAGGTGTTCTCCACAGCAACTAAGAATACATTTTTTAAAATCCCCAAATCAATATTGTGAAGCTGGTCAAAGTGATCAGTTTTCAATCAGTTTTCGATTAAATATCAATGTTCTGGATATTCATTCCTCTTTTCTTTTCCTTTATATTTCATATCCTTTGGCACTGTTTTCATGGCTTCCACTTGTCCAGTTGTGGCCTGTCTTCGCGAGGGTTTGGTTAAGAACCCTTTCTCTCCAGGAACGCAGACGTGAACTTCTTCCAAAAATAAGATGACGTTCCGTAATATCCTTTACAAGCAGCAGAACCGCAGAGTATGACAATCACATCTGACCGGTAGGCTGCACTGTTCTGCTTGATGCTCGTGTGATCCTGTCCAGGTATTTAGTCGTGCAAGTGCAATCACAAATATATACACACAACAGAACAGGTTATAGCTTAAGGATGCCAGGATGCCAGTGGCTGAACTCAGATTCATCCCTGGAGTCACATGCACAATGGAATGGGGGCGGGTTGAGACTGATGTAGAGGAGAGGGATTTGTGGCGATGGGTGGCACACTGACCACAAAAAAAAGGAAAAAAAAAAAAGCTTTGGGATTAAGAATTGGGTTTATGGGACGGCAGTGCGTCAGTGATGATGTGAGATTGAATGCCTTCATCATGGGATTTACATGTTTTCAATCAAATCAGATTGTCTGTTTGTAAGCTCCCTGCAACTATTTTCACTCCTGAAATACCATAAAAATACAGAATTACATCTGCAGGGAGAACACAGTGGCAAGCAGGAGAAAAAGACATGGGAGAGTAAAATAGGAAATCAAATCAGCAAGAGGAAGTGGCGGCAAATAGTCTCCAGGCCTTGCATAAAGATTTCTCTATCTGATAAGAGACAGAAAGCAAAGGATTTGATGGGTAATTTATCTCAGTCACACTAGAATTTTTTTTCCTACTGCCCCAAATATTCAATAGCAGTGGAGTGTACAATAATCAGTAATATTTTACAAATACATGGCATCTTACCGGAGTAAGATGCCATGTATTTGCCCCATTATTGAGAGGAAAATAAAGAGTTTAACACAACAGCTTGGATAATTTGATGATACAATACACTGTAATTTATGGTAAAGCAGCAAGCAAAGAGGATTACTTAATTTGAACAGGCATTATTTTAGATACAACATGGAGCATGCAGTAGATGCATGCAGCACATCTGCACCTAGCTTATAGATATGCCTGGCCGAAGGCCATCTCATTCTCTAATTACCTTTTATATTTGACCTTATAGTGACCTTAGAGAACCGATGATAGCCTAATGCTTCTGGCTGAGGTTAAACATTTCATCTGGATAAAACAACTCAATGTCAAAAGTGATAGATGATTAATATGACCCGTCAGTGGTGGACTTTCCAGATAATATGTATGAGGGGGGTTTTTTTGTTTTGTTTTTTTGTTTTGTTTTTTTTTTTTTGGGGGGGGGGGGGGTTTTTTTTATTTAA
>VVHJ01008480.1:9247-26537 GCA_015107715.1 Tylochromis polylepis | reverse complement strand
CACAATTCCATTTAAAATTTTTTTTTTTTTTTTTTGGTTTTTTATCATTTCTTAATAGCATTTAGATTGAAAGGATTACATAGCAATGGGGAGTAAATGTCATTATAGTAGATGTCTTTCTTAAAGTTCTGTAACAAAGTTCAGCTGTCATTCCTCAAGTTATCTTCAATTCCATATGCCAGCATAATGGAGAGCAGTTCAATTATCTCTGTAATAGTGTTACAGCCTACTATGTATGACCCTGGATAATGTCCCTCCCCATGTTGACCCCTTATCATTTAAACAATTCCCAGATTGGGCAGTTTCAGGCCAGAGCAAGAGCGCTGAGGTGAAGCTGAAGACTGAGGCGGAGCAGTGTGGACGGAGGATGAGAGGCTGCAGGTATGGAGATCAGAGCCGGATGTGGACAAGATGATAAACTTTGACTGTTCTACTGTCAGGACAAGCTGGAGTCTCTCCAGGACACACTGGAGAGATTATATTTCTCGACTGGCCTGGGAACGCCTTGGTGTTCCCTCGGACAATCTGGAGGAGGTGGCCGGAGAGAGGGAGGTCTGGGCTTCTCTGCTTAGGCTGCTGGCCCTGCGACTCGGCCCCGGATAAGCAGAAGAAGATGAATGGATGGATGGATATTCTACTTTTTTAAAAATTATTTAAAATGTGTTTCTTACATTTTTGTAGTCACCTGTGAGGTTAATTTTAAAATGCAGACAATCAACTGTTTAGTCAGTTTATACTATTCATCACTGATTGCAGAAAAATAAGAACAACCCCAGGTTTCTTTTCAGCACTGTAGCCAGGCTGATAGAGTCAGAACTATATGTTACAGCAATGATTTAATGAATTTTTTTGCAAATAAAATTCTAACACGACAAACCTGCAACCTGTCTAAGGTGAACCCCACCGCTCTCAAACTAGTCCTACTATTAATCAATGCTTTGATCTTAAGTATGATCACTTTATCACTACCTCTATTGATATGCTACATACCACAGGCTTGTAAAGTGGCAATAAATAAACCATTATTTAAAAAGCCATCACTTGACCCAGCTATCCGAGCTAATTGCAGACCAATCTCCAACCTTCCCTTTATTTCAAAAGTCTTGAAAGAGTAGTTGCAAAACACTTAACTGATCATTTGTAGAGGAATGGCTTATTTGAAGAATTTCAGTCAGGGTTGAAAACTCATCACAGTACAGAAACTTGTGAAGGTTACAAATCTGTCCTCTAACAGTGGACTCATTTCTGTGCTTGTCATGCTAGACTTCAGTGCAGCATTCGTTACTGTTGACTACAATATTTTACTGCAGTCATTAGAACATGCCATAGGTATTAAAGGTACTGCGCTGCAGTGATTTGAATCATATCATATATATCAGGTGCCATCTTATCTTAAAGACCTCACAGTATCCTGTCATCTCAATAGACCACTTTTCTCTTGGATGGGAGGCTTACTTGTGGGTCCTAGAGTAAAATGCGAAAAGTAAAATGCCTTCAAGCCCCTCTTCTGGACAAATCAGATTGTAGTCTGGATGTGGGGCACTTTCTTTTAAAGATTAGGCTTAAAACTTCCCTTTTTGATTAAGGTTGTAGTTAGTGCTGAATCAGGTGACCCTGAACCCTCCCTTGGTTATGCTGCAATAGGCCTAGACTGCTGGAGGTTTCTCATGATGCACTGAGTGGTTCTTCTAAACTCACATCTTTTTACTGTCTGTTCTTACACCACATTGCATTTAATCATTAGTAATAATTAAGCTCTGTCTCTCTTCCACAATGTGGCTTTTGTACTGTCTCCCTCCCCTCAGCCCAGTCGCGGCAGATGGCTGCCCCTCCTTGTGCCTGGTTCTGCCAGAGGTTTCTTCCTGTTTAAAGAGAGTTTCCCTTCCCACTGTCACTGAGTGCATGCTCATAGTGGATCATCCGATTGTTGGGGTTTCTCTTTAACTGTGTGATATCTTTACCTTACAATATGAAGTACCTGTTGTTGTGATTTGACTTTATATAAATAAAATATAATTGAGTTGAAATGAACTGAACTAACTGAATGATGCACTCTTGACAGATTATTTAAAGAGAGTTTGGGCACAGTAATTCTCAACATGTTTGGCACAAACTGAAGGCAGCTTTCCTGGAGAAAAATCTTATAACAGTTGTTCTGCATGGCAGTAGAAAAGGTATTGGTTCTGTGACAGTTAATATTGAACTATAAGAGGACATGTCAAAAGGATAATGATCATCAGAACACAAGCAAATCCAATATATGGATAAAAATAAATAAATTTTTTAAAAAGTAAGTCGGAAGTGAGTGGACGGTGGAAGGTAAGGAATGGTCAAGTAAAAGCCCAGATTTAAATCCTATTTCCAAAGGCTTTGCACCTCTAGACTTAACTGGCTGTGAAATTAAGACTACCACGCAAAATACTGTGCCATGAGATATAACAAGAGTCTGCTTGTTTCTCCATACTTATCCGACAAAATGAATCATCTGCTTAATTTGTATTAAATCTTCACAGTATTTTGCTCAATAAACTCTCTCTGTCTCACGCACACAGCCACATACACACAGTGACACACATGCAGACTGTGCAGATCAATACCTATAACACTTGCCAACTTGAAATGCGAAAATTTGGGTAACTGATTGATCTCGATTATGCAGGCGGTCATTTCACTTCCTCAGTCGTGCACAGGTACATACAAATATTACACAGACTTCATGACTCCTACATAGAATATACTGAAACTAAAATACAAAACTGAATCTAGAAAAAAAAAAAAAGAGGAAAAAAAATGTTATGTGACTTTCAGATTGATGGAATTGAAATTGGTATCTCAGCATGCCATAACTCTGAAGGTTAAGCGGATGTCAAAACACTTTTTTTTGGCTGGAGCTCTGAGGCTTTTTGGCAGTATGACAGCGCCTCTGCCCCTCCTCGAGTATTGTCACAGCATTGTCAGGAAACCATTGGAGGTTCTTTGTGGCATATGATCAAATAAACTGCTGCTGCTGTCTTTCTGGTGAAATAGTGTGTGAAGCTTCATTTTTTCAGTCTCAGGACTGAACTCGTCACCTACCAAAAACTCTTTGGACTGCATATCCAAACAAGAGCTTGTCATGGTCAGAGGTTTACATACAGTCATCATGGTGTTATGGTAATTTGCATCATGGTAATTTGAGGCTTTTAATGATTCCTCTGACCTGTTCTTTTTCAAGTGGAATGATTGTGCAGCATATAACTTTATCCTGCCCAATTCTTCTTTTGTAAAGTCACAGAGGTCAGGACTCTGTGTAGTGAAAAGAATAAATAATAATAAACAACAAATTCATGGACGGAAATATTAATAAATGACCAATTTGTGTGGGGAAACATTTATACATGTGATTTAACCACATATTTGTGTATAGGCACTGTTAGTAAATGAGGACCAGTGATCCCACACACACATCAAAACTGGTTTTGGAATGGATCAGCAGGCTAAAATTAAGCTTCTGAAATGGCCTTCCCAAAGTTCAGAAAATTTAAATCATGGTTAGAAGCTGTGTCTGTGCCAGAAATCAATCAACATAAATGAACACTTCCAGTTTTGCCTGGAAAAAAAGTGGTCAAAAACCTAGCTAGGATTATGCCAGAAGCGTGTACCAAATGTGTGTGGTCGGGGTACATCCTGCAAAGGGACATTTAACCAAATATTAGTGGGGCCGTTCGTATCCAATATATGTAAATATAATGCATATATATTCTGACCAATTCAAACTTGTGCACCTGTTTTTGTTTTTGTTTTCTCTTTAGCCATTAAAAATGTTTAATGGCTAATCATTCCACCCTGGAAAAAGAACAGTTCAACAAAATCAATAAAAGCCCCAAATTACCATGGCTTTCATGCCCATAATGGGAGTATGTATGTGTCTGATCTATTTATCATCAAATAATTAGAAGACAAACCACAACTGGCTGTAAAACAATCAGTTGTGCAATTACACTGAGCTTGTGAAAAGAGAGAAATATGAAAAACATCCATAATCCTTGAACAGTTATTGCAATATTTTGTAAATTCCCTTAATCTGATAAATAAGATGAAGCGTGCACATTCATTTGCGCAGTGGCTGTTTAATGGATTGTGGCAGTTCACAGGGCAAAGTTGAGAAAAATGTCTCACTTTCCAAAAGATTTTGGGTTTGACTAAGTGTGGATGATGCGAATGCACCAATTATGGAGCTATTGGACAGACAAGGCAGTGACAAAGGAATAAGATCTAAGTATTATATACAGTAGTATAGTGCTACCATTGTGGCCATGCACAGTTGGATAAAAGGTAAAGCTGTTCAAGCCTAAAGAAAGAAAAAAAAAAGTACGTGAAGACAAATGACAGTGAAGACTTCAAACAGAAGCACAGGAAAGACCCTGACTCCTGACAGCAGGAGAAAGAGAACAGCAGCTATCCAGTATAAATCAAACGTGATAATCTAATGTGTAGCCACATGTGTGGGCATGTGTTTTATGGACATTGATTTGCATGAATGAGCACATCAGTGTGTCATTGCAGATTAACAGAACACAAACCTCTTATTTATCATACTTGGCACTACATACACACACTCTACAGACATTCCCAGAGATAAACATATTTGTTGTGACATGCTTTTTCCAGAAGTTCACAGCACTTCAATTTCTAGGTCCCAAGTAAGTAAGGCTGGAAATTCCCAACTGAATGAGTGTACAGGTGAAACTAACTAACTAACATGCATATACATATGCATATATACACACACACACACACACACATATACATGTATATACACACACACACACACACACACACACATATATATATATAGTAGTTTATTATATAATATTTAATATATTATTATACAAGTGACCTATGTAGTCTACTAAAGGAGACAAGGAAGACTTGAAACAAAGGAAACAATTAGTTCACTTAGTGACTGATGGAGAAAAAAGTATGCATCCTTGTGTCTAATTCAAAAATGAAATTGAGTCATCTAGTCCATATTTATATATAGGTATGAGTAGGAATCCAACAAAGTAGGCCTTTGACAACAAAGGCTGACATCCATCATGTATTTGATATATGATGCCTCATGAGACATGACCTACTTTACTTTACTTTGCTTTCCGGTTCACCTTTGAAATGTCATGGACTTGAGCTGAAAATAGCAAAGCAAGTAGTCTAAAATCAAGATCAGCTTAAATCTCACACTATTAAACTTAAAACAAGTTGGATCAGAACTGTCCTTTGAGGTGACAATCCACCCTCTTAGAGACATTGCCCCATCAGGTCTCAACATTCCTCTGTTTATATATTGCTCACATATTGACCAGCCTGCCTGAGAACTGCACCAGTTGCTGAGTGAAAGAGTATTTGACAATGGCAGAGTCCACTCTAACACACCCCTTTTCTTCCCATTGTGATACAAAATATAATTTTTGCATCGATTAACTCGGGAAAAGCAGTGGCATCAGATGACTTGGGAGCAGAAGCATTGGAACAAACCAGGAACAGACATGTGGCTAATTGATTTAGTGAAAGGAACTGGCTAGAGCATAGCTGTCCAAAGGCAATAAAGGTGAAGATTGCTGTCCTCAGTGTGACTGACGAGAGGACAGCTAACACAGAGGAAGGGCCATCAAGTAGCAAGTTGACTCAGGAGCATAAACATGCTGGAGACTAGCAGGCCAGTGGCCAGCCAATTTGTGTGGTGATGCTGACAGTGGGCTGGCAGAGTTGGTAGCAATCTGGTGGCTAGCTGACTCAGATACTGGAACAGACCAATAGGGAGGGTTATAGTTAAGCAGGCCCACTTTAACCACCTGGGATGCTGGCCTGGATGGTGGTTGCCTCAGAGAGTGGACAAGTCTGGAAGCCAACAAGTCGAAGGCTAGCACACTTCATGCCCAGCCCATCATAGGAACCTCTGTGGAAGTCATGGAGACCTAAAAGTTCCTCCAAACATCAGTGGAGACAAATACAAACTTCAGCCATGGACAAAACTGCCATAAGACTGGGCTTAGTTATATTACACTTGTGTAGGCTGGCAATCTTTGTTATCTCAAATAAATAAATCGCAAATAAATGTGAACATCATCCCCCGATTCCTAAACTGCACATCGTTGATTCTTGTGCTTAACTCTCTCTCGTCATCTCCTAGTCCCTCCCACCAGCAAGCAGAAGAGGCAAAGAAAAGACATGAGATGAGAGACAGGCATTTAAATGAGATATTCTTACCTTGTAGCCTTATTTTAAAGTAATTTTTGCATTAAATATGACATTTTAAATAAATAAAATCATAAGTGTTATATTTGTTATATATGACTGCATTTTAGGATCTCATGTAAAAAGATACCAATTTTCTTTTTAATCACAAAAAGAAACAACGGAAGACAGAAAGCCATCTTAATAAATTAAACAGGACTAATCATGGAAAGAGTCATCCAATAATTGCTTCCCCCAGCTGCATACCTCACCTCTTTCACATTTGAAGGTAAAAACATTTCCACAAAGGGTAAACCTGTGCATCATTGATTACAGCGGCTCTGGTAAGTTTCTTCAGTCTTTTCTCCTCTGTGCTTCAGAATCATTTACTGTTTTACTATTATGTACTGAGACTGTACATAAACGACCGGATTTGGTGTGTGGTAGTAAAAGGTAAATGAACATTTTTTTTAATTATTTGAATATATATGAGTGTTAGGGTTAGAGTTAGGGGGTTAGGGTAAACGGATAAGGGAATAAAGGGAACAAACTTGTATCTATTATTGTACGATCTACTGTACAAATATTAAGCGCCTCGAGGCGACTATTGTTGTGATTTGGCGCTATATAAATAAAATTGAATTGAATTGAATTGAATTGAAAAACTTGCCATTTATTTTGCAAATCGAGCTCAACACTGCCTCTAGCATCCTGGAGCACTTCCGTTGTGTTTTAGAGTTTGCATGTGTTTTGGAATTTGTACGTGCTTCGGAGTTTGTACGTGCTTTTTGGAGTTTGTACGTGTTTTGGAGTTTGTACATGGTTTGTCTCTAGGGGCCACCGTAAAGAACAGCCAGGGAACACCGATATATTCCATCAGTGAAGAACGGAGAGAAAATACACACACAGAGACAGATGGGGTGAGGAGATGCAGGTGGAAACAATTAGGGCGGAGCAGATAATCACAGGGGCAGAAACACAAAGGAAGAAACACACAAACCAACCAAAAGTGATATTTTCAAAATAATGAAGGAAACAGCAAAACCGAAACCAAAATTCAACAACCTCCCCAAATGCAGAGTAACAGACACACACGCACTTACACAAATTTTTTTTTCAGTAAATCTGTCATAACACTCCAGCTCTAACCTTCGGATGCTCAAAAACAGTGACTCAATCTGTATACATGAATTGCTTATTTCTCCCCAGAAATCAAGTCATTCTGCTGGTTGCTGACAAGAAAATTGTCACCTTGACCATCCCCCCCCCTCCCACACACACACACACACACACTCATGCACCCAGAGCATTTTCATCTGCACCAGCATCCTTTACTTTTCTTTCATTCCTTCATTCTTCTTCATCTTTGCCTCTCACTAGCTATTCAGGTAGGCTTACTAAGTAACACAGTGCTGCTGTTATGTAGCCCACTCACCTGACTGTGTCTCACATTAATATGTTTGAATTTTTCAAGGTCAAATGACTCAAGCAGCTGACAAGCTGACAAATACCCCAGCATAATGAAAGGCAACTATGGCAACCCATACCTACAATTATGTTTCACAATCTCTAAATAGAATCTCTTTTTTTTCCAGACTTTATCTCTTGATCAGTCTAACATATAAATACCATGGTGCTTTTGCTTTTGACATAAGATCATTTGCAATGTAGAAAAATAGGTGAGGTGCACTGTTCATACATAATTTGTGCTGACAGTGTTGCATGTTGCTCTCATATTAAAATATTGTCCGACTCACTTTTCTGTTACAGTCTTGATAGGATGTGTCTAGGCAGAACTAGTGACATTTAAGTAGACATTTGTAGATGTATGCTTTCAGATGTCCGTTTATCACTTTTTGTCCAGTTATACATTTGTCAACTACTCAAGTTTTAGGGACACTATACGTTTCCATGGGAATTAAGAGAAAGTAGCAGCCAGTTGCACTTCTAAATAAGCACAAACCCACACTTTTGCTAATTTGGAGCATTCAGGCATGTGATAAGACACCTGAAACGTTAATACAACTCCCAGAAATGAAGGTCATTGCAAAATCGCCTCAAGTTCAGCCCATGCAATTTCAAAAGAAAACCTACAAGCGCTGCACCACTCCATGATCTCTAAGCAAATGTGAAATGTTAAAGTGAAGCTGGAAAAAGCCTCTGATCTCTAAAGAGAAGATGCCAATATATCTTAGGTTTGCAAAGCTGTATCTGAACAAACTGGAACAATTTCATTTGTGAAATAAAAGTGGGGATGTTTAATGCACAGCACCACATTTGGTAACAGCCAAACACAACTCATCAGCAGAGACACCTCATACCAACTGTTAAGCATGGTAGTGGAGGGCTGATGACTTCCGCTTGTTATGCAGCCCCAGAACCTGGGCAGATTACAGTCAGTGAGTCAACCATGAACATCTCTGTTTACCAAAGAATTCCTGTCATGTGAGACCATATGTGTGGCGATTAGATAATCAACACAATGATCCCAAGCACACCAACAACAGGGTGGCTACAAAAGAACCAAGGTGTTGCACTGACCCAGTCAGACCACAACACCACTAAACTGCTGTGGTAGGACTTCAAGAAAGCTGTATGTAGATCAATGCAAATCAATCTCAATGAACTGCGTCAATGTTGTAAGGAAGAGTCAGCCAAAATTCATCCACAATGATGTGAAAGAATGATAAAGTCATAAGTGACTTTTAAGTGACTTAATGATCGAGTGTACTGAGATTTTCATGGGATTGAATGTCATGTCTTGTGACAGACGTAAGCCAAAGTAGTAAAAGTAGCAAAAGAAGTGTTTATTCTGAGTTCTTATTCATATTCGTCATGAACAACAAATCAAGACTTCATTAGTCAGTGCTGAAACTCTCAGGCAGAAGCACCAAAATAAAAAAAAAAAAATAAATAAAAAATACACGATCAACTTAAGAAAAATTTAAGAATTTTAAGTTAAGAGCCCTGAAGTGTTAAGTTAAACATTTAATAGTAGCTGATATTAAATTTAGACTCAATATAGCCAACTTAATATGGCCACAATCGTTTTAGTGTTTTCACAGTCAGTTTTACTTACATGATTTACTTTCTGGCAAAAGTAAAGCTTCAGAATTTGGTGCACCTCTGGCTGGTGTTTTCACACTGCCAATGGTCTTTGAAGATGATAGATATTTCAGTATTTTGAGCCCTTGAAATATCAAAAACAAAGTTGAAACATTTTATGACAGACCAAAAAAATACATTTCTGTTAAAGTTTTTCAGTAAACAAAAAAGTGCTCTTGGTTATGTACTTTAAAGACTCTTAGCTAATGTTTAAAGGTAACCGAGTGCATGCAATTCAATCCGTGCTGTGATGTTACCCTGATAAAGATTTGCATTGTATTCTAGATGAGAGGTATACAAAAGACATCATATCTTATTTTTCTTTTCTTAGATAGCAGAAAACCAACTCATTCACTCAATCACTGAGGGTGACCACTGATACAAATGGCAGAGTAACAGTGAATTCAGCTTATTGATCTTATGTTAAAGATTTACTCATTTACGCCTTGAGCATCTCTGCTGTCCTGGAGGGTCCTGTCATGCTAAAGATTATGTTCAGGACGTTAACATGAACGACTTGCTGGAATTTTTGTCTCGTCTTTAAATCCCACTGATGTGAGACGTGCTAAAGCAATTCCTGATGCCTCGCTGTGACATGGTGTGAGCATTGTCATGACCGAGCTATCATCCTCCACCCAGCATTTTGCAGCTCACGCAACATAAGCAAGAGCAAATGCCACATCTTAAAGTCACAAAAATGTGCACAGCAGAGTGAGAGTCACAGCTGCAGTGCAACTCCAGGCCCAAGGTCAGGGGCAGATGGCTCCATGTCATGTGACTTGTGCTCATGTTGTGCTGCTCAACATAAACGCAGACGATCATTGTGAGTAAAGTCGTGAAGGGTGTCACACCTTCAGGAACACACATCTGAGGCCAGCTTTAGTTACACTAATAAAACATATTCTATCTATAATCAGTATATTTGTGAAGAAATTCAAGAAATCAAAACAATTTGTTTTCAAATAAGGTTGTATTTTGTTTCACAAATGAGTGTAAAAGCAAGTGGATTCACTTAACGGTAAGTGTGTTAAAGATGTTTACTGATGAAGATGCATTTATTGTTGTTTCAGAGAAATTGTTTTGACATAAAAGCTTAAACTTGTGCTTCATCAACATTAAAAGAAATACTTGGCTTTTGTGGTTCCAAAAATAGGTTATTTATTAACAATAACACAATCAATTCAAATGTAAATTCTTTTACAAATCCATCTGGGGATTACACGGATCATTATTTCATGAATATCCAGTAAACATCTGACTTTAAAAAGAATACAGAAAAATAAATAAAGCTTCATTTATTTTGGAGGCTAGATTTAAAAATGAATAAAGCAATGTGACAATGTTTGTTTATTAATGTTACGTGCTGAACTTCGGTAAAAATAGTATATATTTAAACACAAAATTTAGGGCAATTAACATATATCCTGAAAGTTGAAGTGTATAGCAGGAGATAAGTGGGAAATAATTCATGAAGAGATAAAAATAAGGAAGAAAGATTAATAGAGGGAACGTGGTAAAGACGGTTGTGAAGGGACTTGCAGTGTAGAGGCTCCACATCTATCTAATGGCTGGAACTGTGACTCTGTATAAACCTCTGGAGGTGTCTGACAACTGATTTAGAGGCTTGGCTGTGGCAAATGAACCACAGCGCTAATGGTCCTTCCTGCCACAGCTAGCTTTAATGGACATACCCACAGAGCACTGGGCAGAGAACAAGAGCATTGCCAACATGCTGGGTGTGGGAAGTGGAAGGGGTGAAGCAGGAATGGAGGGGACTGAGAAAAAACAAATCGAAAAAACAAAAACATTAACAGAGCAAGAGGTCCTTAAGATGAGGCGATCTGAAGAACAGAAAAGTGGTGAATCCTGTGGTTTCAGCCCATTGCTGTTTGAAGAGGCCAACGCATGGAGCAAAGACGATCTCATCTGATAAATAGGACATTAATATCAAAGATTAGTTTTACTTGACTCAGTTGTCCAGTTACCTGACTCTCATTCAACCTCCCCTTCAGCCATCCTCTCGCCCTTCCTCTCTTTACTCCTGATCACCAATGACCTCTAAGAAAACATTTTCAGCACCCAGGAGCATTTTCCCTTTGACAGAAATCATTAATCCACTCTCAAAAATTAATTCAAGTCATCTTAGAGTCTTTACCTTCAGTGCTAGATGGCTTTCAAAAGACATTCAATTAATTAGGACGAATTAAGCCAAATTAAATTTGGTTGCTTCTGATGCTACGCAGTGGTGAGGATTACTTGCAAACACTGACAGCTTCTCTTTAAACAACAATCTTAAAAATCAACTCTGCTTAAAAGTGCACATCTTTTATTCAGTGCCATTTCCTAATGAAAAAAAGGTCCATTATAGCCCTTAGGTATGGGTTTGAAATGAGTCTGACTGTAATATCCACTGACTTCCAGGTGAAAATTGCACATAGAAAAACAAGCCTGAATCTGTCTTAAGTTTTTTTTTTCTTTTAACTCTCTTGTACAAGTTCAGCTATTATATAATGCAACTATATTGTTACTGCTTATATTATAAATTTCAATAATGTAGCTTAAAGTTAACATGCCAATATTGTCATGTTTAGCTGCAATCTGAGAGGGGAAAACTAACAAATTTTCATCACTTTTTGATGGATCCAAGCTGCAGGGGGAGCTGTATACAGCTCCATTTCCATCCTTGTTAACATGTGTCAAAGTTACCAGTGAAGCCCAGCGTTTGTTTGTCTGTAGCTTTGTTTTGTAGCCATAAGTGCAAGGATCGTGTGGACATCCTGCTTCCACTTTCACGCCTCTGAGGCTTTCCTAACTGTTTGGGTGGGCTTTGCTAATTACAATTCAAATGCTCTCTCCCTGCCTGTCTGCTTGTGTTGTGCTCGGCTGGGTTCATGTAGGAATTGTTTGTGTGCGTGTGCCCTCAAAAGACCCTGACCGTCCTCAGATGCTCCCATCTTTCAACTTCATTTCGCAGCCAGCAGCCAGTGACTTTCCTGATGGGAGTTTGTAAATTTATGAGATGTGTGACATGGATCGCCATCACCCCACTCTTCCTGCAATGAAATACCTTTTGACAAATTCACCCTAAACGTAATTTATTCCAGTAACGTCAGCTTCAGAGTTAATAAAATTAACATCAAAGGGTAACAGTGTCCCCACATTCCTTTCCTCTATGGTTTCATACGAGATTTAAAAACAGAAAGGGCATGACAGGAATGGAAGTCAGTTGAGTTAGCATTCTGATTAATGGTTCACGTTAGACAAAAAAAAAAAGGTGTTTACATTTGTTTAATTTCTTTTCAATTACTGAATTGATTTTCAAGAAATATGACAGTATGCATGGTGCACATGCAGTCCTAACAACTTTGGTGACCACTCAACTATTCTCATAATTTATCACCTGCTGAATGCTTTGACACCAAATGTGGTCCATATTGCACTGAAGGTTTACTCAGATTGTTTTGCGATTCACTGATTTTTCAATTACTCAGGTTTGTATTAGTTGCAATGTGTTTTGGGTTTTTCTTTTGTTTCTTACAAAGGGACTTTGATTCTTCAGGCCTCTTGTGTTTATTCTATTTGTATCTGTGTGTGTGTGTGTGTGTGTGTGTGTGTGTGTGTGTGTGTGTGTGTGTGTGTGTGTGTCCAAATAACAGCTGACCTTCTGTGGTTTGTTTTTAACCTGTCTCTGATTTTGTGTTTGAGTCTTCACTATACTTTCTGAATCTAATGTCTCACATAAATGCCAGGAACATCAGGCACCAATACACCACTGCACCATGTAGTTTTCACCTTACAAAAAAGGGATACTTTTAACAACACAGCTGAATGGTAAAAGTGGATTTTAATAATGTGCTGCAAAACTGTCCAATCTGAACATAATTCAATCCAAGACTGGGCTGTATTGACTTTTTTACTGACAATCATGCTTTTAGGCATTCGGTGTGGTACAGAGAGACAGTTTTGGAACAGCAGATGCGATTATGTCTATTTGCACTATCTAAACACAAAAGGAATGATTATTTCAGTACATTATTATTTCCTTCTGGTCATTATTTACAGTTTTCCCAAACATCATAAGCCAAAAATGTTTAGAACTACAGTTTAATACATAAGAAATTAAACCTTAAGATAAAAAAATACGCAAAAATATTGAAAGGATATAGGTTTAATTGTTTTAATTTTTTAATATATTCAATTTTTGTTGGCTTGCTGAGGAATATGGACGTTTTCTCATCTTGTACTGATAGCTCAGGCGTTCCTTGTTCACCAATTGTTTTCTTCTTTTTCCTGTGGTCTGCTGGCCTTTTTCTTTTTTTAAAACAGCTTCAGATGTCAAAAGTTTTCTTCTGTTACCTGAACCACATGGAGGGTCTCAGGGGAAGCAATATTCAGTTCCTCTGTTATTTTAGCCTGAGCTCTGCAAAAATACTTTGGAAAGATCCACCTTCCCCCTGTTTCATTTTCTTCAGTTGGATTTTTCTCCAGCTACAGCATCGTCACAGCTTTCTCCATGAGCCACCTGAAGGTAAACGTGTTTCCTTATAAAGAGAAAAAGAGGCCGTGGTAGTGTGCAGATTGCGTGTAGCGAGGAGGAGCCCATAGATTTAGAATGATTCTGATTCAGGAACATATGCAGTGTAGTGAGAACATGCACATTTTTATAGATCTGATGGTAAATTTATGCTTGTGCACTTATTTTTGGCACAGGTAATAACATTCCAATAAACATTAGTAAATCGGGTCCGCTGAGATCAATCCAAGTATGTTTTTGTTCTATATTTATTTATTGTTTGTTGGTTTTTGCTCCTCAATGTAATCAGATTTTTTTTTCTCAGAATGGGTGGGAAAGTAGTTAGAGAAACTCTGCAGATAAAAAAAAAAAAATCTCTTGATTTCCACAGCAGCATTTGGAGATGTTTCTACACAAGCTATCGGAGGCTGGTATATTGTATTTCCCATGATGTCTGCCCAAGGATAAAAAAAATAAATAAATCTTTGGGCAGGGTCCAAAGAAGAGGAGATATGATAATACAGAATACTTATAATTAAATTTCTAGTGCATTTGTATTTTTTTGTTCAAAACTGTGATGTCAGAAGAACAATTACATTTTGTCTTTAAGTAACCATTCTGGTGTCTAAGATACAGTTGTGTAGTATTCACTAGTGCTTTTGATTCCTTGTGTGTGTTACTTAAGTACAAATACTTGTTTTTAAATTAAAGAAGACACATTCTCCCCTTCAGCAGGAAGTGGTGGTATGGTCCAATTATCGCTCTTTGCATTTAATGGTTTCAAACCCTGGCTACCATCTTTTGTCCAGCAACTCCCAGGGATGATGGCAGGTAAGAAATAAAAGACAAAGGTTAATCAAAAATCAAAGTAATAAGTGGTACGAATACATAAGTAAACTAAATGTGCACGCTTACAAATAGAACAAATGTATCCAAACCAATCAATAAAGTTATTGGAAACTAAAGTGTGTTATTGTGTTCAAATGAAGAAATGAAAATACAAGAGTTACTGCCTTTAGAGTGTGGCCATGGGTTTGGCCATCACAGTTATACAAGGGAAAACAGGATTTTTAAGAATGTATGTACAGTTTTGAGAAAGGTAATTTCAGAAAGTGTGCCTTAGCAACTGGGGGAAAAAAACGGTGGTAATTCTGTGCATAAAGATAATATTTTTGTCAACAGAAAGTTGTGCAAAACTAGAAATTCTGAAATCTTTATTTTTAAAAAAATAGTACAAGATATGCACACACATTTGTGCTGCATGTATGCCTGGATAGCATCCACAATAATATCATCTCATAGAAGAGGCATACACAGAGTTGATGACCATGCACCTTCCACCGAAAATGCAGAAAATAACTGGTTTGAAAGTCCAGAGTTTGAATCCACCCACCAGCCGTGGCTTTCTGTGTAGAGTGTGCATGTTTTTTCCTTTGTGTGCGAGTTTTCTCTGAGTACTCCAGCTCCCTGCCACAGTCCAAAGACCTGCATATTAGGTTCATCGGTGACCGTAAATTGGTCACAGGTGTGAATGTGAGCATTAACATAGCGACCAGCATTATCCCTTTGAAAGGCTGACGACTTGTTGTGGGTCTAGGATAGCTGGAATAGGTTCCATCCCAGCTGCAAATTTGAAGTGGACAAGCTGAAGAAAATGGATGGATGGGTGGATGGAGCATTCGGAGTTTCTGGTATTTTCATGATGAAACCAAGAGTAATTGTTCAGACTTACAACTGTCAGATCATAGTTGAAAAGCAAAGACCTTGGATGCAAATAATAGCCATAAACTTTGAACCCTTTAGCGTTTCACATAGCCTGTTCTTTCCATCCTTAACACCATTGTCGTTCAGAAAATCAATACTGAAATATCAAATTGCAGAGAATGGATGCTGACTTCATTGTACTCATACTAGTACAATATACCGTAGTTTACAAAGAACACTGAACACGAGAAAGATGAAAGAGACAGTTGAAGCTGAAAAAAAAAAAATAGTCTCTGAAATTGTGTGTGTATATACACATCTAAGTCTGAGAGTTTGATGGTTCTGCACAGTGTGTTAGCTGTTCCTAGGACTAGACAGGACTGGCACGCTTGTCGACAGATCTCTGATACTGTGCCTGGGATCTGCTGGAGCCACTCTTCAGCTAAAACTCTAGTGCTATTACCACTGGGACCACTTCGACTTTATCTTTCACATACAGTTGTCATGTACTGTGTGCGGAAGGCAGGAATGGAGGACCCAAAGTGCAGACTCCAGGAGGCAAACGTGAACTCAAAACTCAGCTTAAATGCTGGATGGCAGAGAAACAGAAAACTAGCTAAACTGGGAATATAAATAACTTAACAGGCAGGCTGGCAGGCAGAACACAGTATGGAATGAGGGAGATCACGACACAGACCTCGGAAAACACAGGGCTTAAATACACAGAGGGAACAATGGAAGACAGGAGGGAAACACAGCTGGGACAAATCAGACTTAACGATACAAGGGAGGCAAAACCAGACACACTGCACACAGGACAGGGACTAACAAAATAAAACAGGAAATACACGACAGGCACAGAGGCATGGGCTTGACACTGAGACGGAGACATGAAAAAGGCATAACACTGAACACAGAGAAGGCATATAACAAAACCTAAGACTGGAAATCAGGAGATACTAAAGAACTTAGAGAGCTAGAAATACAGAAACTAAATAATAGAATATAAACAAACAAAATCAAAACCACTGGGTCACTAGACCCAGGTACCCTAACAACAGTTAGGCCCGTGTATATTTGGACACTGACACAAGTTTTGTTTTTTTACCTGTTTACTGAAACATATTCAAATTATAGTTATACAATAGACATTGACATAATGTGTAGACTCTCAGCTTTCATTTGAGGGTATCCGCATTCAAATTGGATAAAGGGTTTAGGAGTTTCAGTTCCTTAACATGTGTGTTAAGGAACTAAACACACATGGTCCCTCTTTTTGAAGGGACCAAAAGTAATTGGACAATTGACTCAAAGGCTATTTCATGGGCAGGTGTGGGCAATTCCTTTGTTATGTCATTATCAAATAAGCAAATAAAAGGCCTGGAGTTGAGTTGAGGTGCGGTGTTACATTTGGAAGATTTTGCTGTGAACAGACAACCTGCAGTCAAAGGAGCTGTCCACGCAGGTGAAACAAGCCATCCTTAAGCTGAAAAAAATAGAAGAATTGCTACAATATTGGGAGTGCCAAAATCTACAGTTTGGTACACCCTGAGAAAGAAAGAAAACACTGGTGAATTCAGCAATGCAAAAAGACCTGGACGTCCACGGAAGACAGCAGTGGTGGATGATCACAGAATCATTTCCATGGTGAAGAGAAATCCCTTCACAACAGCCAACCAAGTGAACAACACTCCCCATGAGGTAGATATCCAAGTCTACCATAAAGAGAAGACTCAAGAATAGAAAGGCTAGATG
>VVHJ01008479.1:455-24097 GCA_015107715.1 Tylochromis polylepis | reverse complement strand
GGCAGAGGGAGGGGGGGGGGGGGGGGGGGGTCCCGGGGGGGGGGGGGGGGGGGGGGTGGGGGGGGGGGGGGGGGGGGGGGGGGGGGGGGGGGTGGAGGCACAGTTAGCTGCAGAGGGAGAAAAAAATTTTCAAAAAGGGGAGCAAATGAGATTGGAGAATGAAGAAAAGAGAGGGAGCAGATGAGAGGGAGTTATCTATGTTGTTTTGTTTACCACACAGTCCTCATACAAGCTCCTATAATGACTCTACATGCACACAGCTGTCTGAGGACTCTTGAGTAAATTAGTATTATTGAAACTCAAGGTGACACAGAACCACTGAATCTTATTATCTGATGTGTTATTTCTTCAGAGTTGGAGACAGGCCGCTTATTTCCACGTGGAGCAAAACATTTATATCATGTTTATTTAATTACTGAGACATAAAGCTGAGGCCAGGATATTTCTCCACAGTAGCCCTGTCCCCTGAATGTACCATGCATTTTTTTTCTTCCCTTCCCCAACACCAATCTTCGGTCCACTGATGGACTGGGGGCAATATTATGGGGAGGGAACAATTCGAGTGTGGAAAGAGGGAGGCGCTCAGGTGGAAAGAGATCCTGCCATGCTTGAAAAAGATGTGTGCTTTGGGGGATGACCAGATGGCTGGGGCGAAAAAAGAAAAAAAAAACAGGCAACAAAAGAAGAGGTCAAATAAGGTGGGGAGGACAGAGGAGAAGGGAGTGGAGTTAGACTGTGAAGGACGTGGAGAGAAGTGCCATATGGAGAGGTGTATGACACTACTCGGATTTGAGCTTGTCTCTTCAGAATCACACACAAGGGGCATCTTGATACGAGAAGGTTAAGAAATACTGATGCAACAAGTTCTTTGTGTTGAGACAGAGAGACACAAGTTTATAAGATTCATCCAAATGAATTTCCCTTTCACTGCAAAGAACCTGCCTCAGCTTGATCGGTGTTTCTACTGATTGCTCTCTGGCTGCTATAAATAAAAATCCCAGTGTGCTGTATGTGCTCTGCTCAGTTGCTCCACTGTCTTGTTATTCACCCTTAAAATATTAGTATTATTAAAAAATACATTCTAATTAGTTAAATTAAATTTATTAAAATTACTGGCAAAGTAGCGATGTAGGAAATTAGTTCCGCTTTCAACAACGAAATGTAAAACAAAAAGAAAGTTACAATATCACGCAAAAGCAGGTGCCTTGATTTAAAAAAAACAAAACAAAACCACTTACTCATCCTTTTTGTGAGTTCCCTGCTGTTGATGATAAGAGCAAATACAACTTTGTTTTTTCATCCTTTTGTACCGAGTTAAAAAGCAAGTTGCTTGTCGCTATTTTCTCACAGCAGTTTGTAAAAATTGGCAAAGAAAGGGATACTTTTTTTGATGAGATGATTTTTTTTTTCCACAATCATCCAAAATCAACAGCAACTCTGCTGTAGTTTAGCTTTAAGGGGTTGCAGCTCATCTTCGGGCTATGCTACATGAATAATTCAATTTTATTTACACAGTGCCAAATCACAACAACAGGCACCTCAAGGCGCGTTTTATTGTAAGATAAAGATGCTACAAGATTACAGAGAAAGTGCCCAACAACGACACCTATGAGGACGCACTTGGTGAAAGTAGAAAGGAAAAACTGCCACGAGCAGCTGGTGGTGATGGGAGGGAAAGAGGACACAGTGTGGACAGCTGTAAGCCTCAAGGTGCCATCATTAGTTGGCCCGTACTTTTGAATGACAACACAAGTCCGATCTGGACAATACAGCCATCGCACAGCTTTAGATGTTTGTGTGCACTGTTATTATAACCTATGCTAGGTCTGCATGGTAGTGCATGTGGCTACGTGTAGCTTCATAAGGGAGCCCTATCCAATCATATAACCTGTTTGACATGAAGAAGCCTGGTGCATTCCTGAATAAGTTGGAAGTCGGAATTTCCAAGTTCCTAGTCTGAATCTGAATCTGGAATGCCCACTCAACTTGAATTCCCTACTCGGAAAGTCAGCGCATTCCCAGAAACCCTGACTTAACAAACCAAGATGGCGGCAGTGAACGTAAACAGTAGTAAAACTGTAAAACTTTTCATCTGTAGTGCCACTGTTGTTATTTGTGGCTCACTAAATAAACCATATGCGGAGGACTGACCAGGATCTATCCATGAATGTGCTGCAGCGGTATTTTTAACAAGTATTATTCTGTACTGTTAGTAATAAATAGAATGGCTCTACCATGCTAATAACCAAAACAAATCCTGTTTTTCTTCCCTTTTTCTGGAACACGCGAGTTCCGACATCCGACTTCCGAGGTATCTGGAACACAGCATGACTCTAGAGGTGGACAGTACAGAGAGACTGAGGACAGGAGTGTGGAGCTCTTGAGGCAGAAGAGTTCACTGTGAATTATATCTAAGGGGTGGAGTTTGAGGATGCTTGCAGATCTGTTGCAGTGTGTGTAACTGGTGCGTGTCTCCCCTCAAAAAAGCAGTATATCAGTTTTTGGCAGAACCTATCCCCATGGGATCAACGCAACACAGAGCTTTGCACTTCTGTGAGGGGACAAACTGTGGAAGAACATGAGAGCAAAAAGAGCAGTGTGAGCGGAGCGAGAAGGGATTGTATGGACATACATGTTATTGAAACTTAGGCTTGCTCAAAGCTCAACCTAATAAGAAGAGGACAGCTGAGCAGAGAGGAAGAGGCTGCCAGATCTGGTCCCGTAGGATAGGTTCTGTGTCAGTACTGGGCCAAATTAAGAGGGAGTGCAGGGAAAAGTGGGCCTCGATGAGAGCTGGAACTCCTACTGGCTCCCATTCATTGTGGGAGATTGCACCACTTACGCAGCAGCACTTACCCACAATACTGCTGTCCATCTGTTGATTCACTTATCAAGAAGCTGCGTCGCGGCTGTGTGTGTATGTGCTTGCATGTCTGCATCTGTGCACGTGCCTGCCTGTGGTGTGTGTGAGACTGAGACTGCTTATACCTTGAAAGAGGTGTCTGCACCAGGACAGATAGGGGAGGGAACAGAATTAAAAAGGATGAGGAAAATCCTAGCAGATCTCTTATTCACACAGCAATTGTGCTAAAGAGTCAAATACATAAGCGCTGTCGTGTTGTCTTCTGAGCATCAGAAAGGTTTGCGCATGCTATAGCACGGTTCTTTACAAAGACAGATGAATCCTTGCGGACACAGAAAAAGAAAGCAAGTTATTTTGTGTGTGTGATTGCATCTTCCCCTTGATTAAGATGGACGCGCAAAATGCCAACTGTCACTTTGGTGATGGATTTCTTTTTTTTTTCAGTTCAAAGAATACTATCAGAGATTATTTAAAGAAGCGAGCAAGAGCCAAAGCGATATCTGATGTTTCCCCATCATATGACTTATACTTTTTATCCATCAGCCAATCAAAATACATTTTTAACATAGCCATTACATAAGATTGGCTAGAGCTTTTCCCTCCTGTCACCCTGCCACTGCTCTGGAATATTCAAAGTGTTTACGGATGTTAAGAATGCTTGATTACCCAGCGGGAACACTTGAGAGTCAATCAGAATAAGTGAACAGTCATTCATGATAGGGTAGGAAAGCAAAACACACCTGTAGCTCTAAATATTAGTTTACACATTAATAGCTTCTGACTGAATGGAAGTTGCCCCTGCCTAACAATTTACGCTGTCCTGCCAGAGTGCACGATGAATACACAAACAAATGAAAACTTTTTTCTTTTTCTTTTTTTTGGTCTCTCAAGAAATATTGCTGATCAAAAATGCTACTGGAACTACTGAGATGTTCATTCCCTGAAGTGGTTATTATATAGTTTGCTAGAGTGAAAATGATTGTGTAACTGTTTATTTTCTTTTTTTTCACCTTTGGTCTCCTTAGATAGCAGTCTTATAAGACGGTCTTTTTTTTATGCAGCTAGATAAAGTGGTCGTTTTTCCCCTCAGAAGCTGACCTTCTAGGTCAGTCTATTCAAATTTGATCTTCATCTGCATGTCTGAAAACAGTTTTGTCTTTTTGTTTTAACGCTGTTCACATTAGATATGTAAGAGAAGCACTGTGACACTAAGAGACAAAAGTCCTGGGCCACATTACATCTACTGTACAGGAGCTGATCAGCCATTTAAATGCATGCTACGAAGCTCCTGATGTACCGTTTTTGTGCTGATGTTAATGCCAGAGGAGGTTTGGGACACTATGCATCTCAGCTCTGTAACATTATGTGGTCTCCTATTTTGTGGCTGAGATGCTGAGGTTCACTTTTCAATAATATCACTTGATCAGCGTTCTGTTTGGCAACCCATTGATGGCTCGAATTTAGTGAGCTCTTTAGAACGACCCATTCTTTCACTTTATATACCTGAGGCAATGGGACTGAAAACACCAAGAGGTGTGACCCAATACTTCTGTTCATATAGCACATATGGAAGGACAGCAAGCACTGTGTGCTGTTGTTGAAACAAACATGTAAGGTCACTGAAAGTGAAACTAGATTCACTTGGCACTCAAGGCACAAAGAGTTGTCTTTTTCAGCCTTTTCGTGGGAGGCAACAGAAGCGGCGACAGGCAGCAAAAGCGCTCACAGATGCTGTGAATGCTGCAGTGAGTCGTTCACCGTGGAAGAGGGAGCAAAGCGATAACTGGTGGGAGCTCCTAGTGGGTGCTGGAGACCTTGAGTGAATGGCGTGATGTTTCTATCGTTTGGCTGCCACTTTTCTGCCACACAGACACACAAGAATGCTGCAGTTCCTGCATTTCTGAACCACTATCACTGGATTTGTTCCCCTTCGGATAGAATCCTGTCTCCATGCGTACTTAGTGAACGTTAACCCCTTAAGCCACAGGAAAACATGTAAAAGCTCAATACAGATCAACTGCAGCCTCCATACATAAGTAATGCACAGGAAGATTTTTTTTTTTTCCCCATCAATACTCCAGGGTGACACTTGAAATAGACAAATCAAAATTCAAATGAAAATGCTTTTAGCTATCACGCACACCCATGGATCGGGGGCAATTTGGGATTCAGTATCTTATCAAAGTCTACTTTGACATACTGACTGGAGAAACTGGGGCTACCAAATCTTTCGCCATCTGCCATAACTGACTGAACAAATATAAAGCACAACAAACGCTCCGTTTGCACACAGTCATAGGCTAATTTCTTAAAAATTGCTTTTAATAACTGTTGCAAGGACCTCAAGGGAGGAACTGGTGTAAGACAGGGTTGCATACTACGTTTACAAGAAATGTGAAAGTATTTTGGGGAGGCAATGATAGCAATTGTTTTATATTGAGTCCTTTCTAGATTGTTTTCTAAATTAAGGGGTTAATCCAAAGTTGGAGGACTCAAAACAGCTTATAAAATAATGTGTAATAATTTTAGCCACAAAGGCTTTGAGGGTCTTTTATATGCCTGCTTCTACCATTCACAACATTCAAGATCCCCAGTTTGTAACTCACAGTTGGTATAATATTGAGTTCTCTCCAAACCCAATCTGAATTAGCCATGTCAGTATATTTGAGTGTTCATTCTATAAAATATGAGAAAGTTGCGTACATTGTATTG
Source organism: Tylochromis polylepis (assembly GCA_015107715.1). Classification (NCBI taxonomy): domain Eukaryota; kingdom Metazoa; phylum Chordata; class Actinopteri; order Cichliformes; family Cichlidae; genus Tylochromis; species Tylochromis polylepis. The sequence continues at coordinate 18,522 of VVHJ01008479.1, read as the reverse complement.
CTTATTTTTAAAATCTCAACAATGCTGGTACAAAAGACAAAGAAAGGCGACAATCTGATTTACTTTTTCGTCATTTGGGTTTAACAAGACTTAATAATGATTTGAAACAAATTGAGAAATCAATGTATTTTTTGAAGCTGCACATGAACATAAACTTGAATCTACATCATAAAAAACAAAGACAACAACATTATGATTCTGACTCTTAAGCTATTTATGTTGTTAACAATTTATCAAGTGCACTGGGCTTTCTTTAGAGTCATATGAATCCTTGATTGGATATTATTGAGGGGTCAAGTATCCAAAATAAAGTATTCTTGCTGAGAGTGATAATGATTTTTTTTTTTTTAACTCGTGTCCTTTTTGCCCTTTGCTGTCCCTGCAGTTTGCTCTCAGTTCTCCCGCGGGGTTTACGCCATCTTCGGATTCTACGACAAGAAGTCCATGAACACCTTGACCTCGTTCTGCGGAGCTTTGCACACCTCCTTTGTCACACCCAGTTACCCCACCGATAATGAGGTGCAGTTTGTCATCCAGATGCGGCCTGCCCTCCGGGGTGCTGTCCTCAGCCTCCTCTCTCACTACAAATGGCAGAAGTTCGTCTACCTCTACGACACCGATCGAGGTAGGTGACAGCGCAAGCCTCAACTCATGGAAACATGTTGCAGTGACTCAGAAAGGCAGACGAACAGCAGGGTTAGTAAGGGATAGATTTACCCTGTAATGCTTCATGAAAGCCCTGTAAATGCTTGAACTGTTAACACTGCACTATTTTATACAGTGGTTTAGCTGTTATGTAAATGTGAAATAAATTCACCAGCAGCTCATAACACTGGTAATAACTATTATGCTTTAAGAGACGGCATGCTCTATGAGCTATAACCTTTGGATTCTTCAAACAGTTGGCTGCTTGGTGTCAGTTAATCTTCTGTTTAATCTTGTTGTTGATATTGGCTCGTCTTTCATCTGAAATGAGGTATGTCACAGCTGCTACTAAAATGTTTTCTACAGAAATCAGAGTCTCTGCCTGCCTGTGGGGGCTGCTTATTGTGTTGTGTCAATGAGGGTTCTCTGTAGTTCCCAGATTGCATTGCCTTGTTGATGCCGTGTATATGACAACCTGTCAACGTAGCCAAGTGTTCATTTCTGGGATTTTTAATGTCAGATGAGAAAATGAGCTCATTATCTCTCCATAGAATAATGATCCCCTCCTCTTACAAAAACTTCAATTTATTCAAACACCACCTGGGCAGAGGGGGGATGGGATATGTTCGGGATATGACAGACAAAGCCAAATTATGTCTTCCTCTTTGTGAAGGTACCAGTAATAGTCACTACATATTCCTCCTGCACTTTTTTTTATTTGCCTTGTTTATTTGCTCATTATAGAAAGGTCCTGACCTGCAGATGTGCTTCAAGCCACCTGTCTTCCCTTCAGCAAGATTCCTGCTTTTCTTTGGTTCTATTTTTTCATGGTCCTGCCTCACACCCCCACCTCTCTCTCTATCTTGCTTTGAGGCAGAATATGAAGTGTGCTTTAGCAGAGAGTCTCTGTCTATGGGTCTCCAGGCCTGTAGGGTCTAGAGCTGAGGGCCTTAATCCTCCACACAGCCTGCAGATAATATGTGGTTAATTAGGGTCACTCTGACTAGGACACTCATTGGATCTTCCCTGCGGATGCTAGCAACCCACTCGTCCTTCATCACAACTAATACTGCCCGTCCCCCATCCTTCTGCTTTTCCACTTCTGTCTGGCAAGTTAGACCGTCTGGGGCAGAGTGGGATACATAGCGGAGGTGGGCAAAATAGCCTGAGATAAAAAAGAAAAACAGAGGCGGTGTTATAGGAAGGGAGTGATAACAAACAGACATATAGACTAAAGAGTGAAAAAGGGCAAAAGAGGGCAAAGGAGAAAGGGAAAATAAGGAGGAGGAGGAAACAAAACACCAATTCCGTCCAGCAATTAAGGCAACAGCAGGCGCGTTTGATTTACAGCCTGTTACCTGTGTACAGACAATTCCCAGTGTACAGTACAGCCCTGTGCTGAAGCCCCTGCCAAGTCACTTTTACCTCTCTCCTTTCTGCCAGTGGTGTAAGACGATCCCTTATTAGTGGGAGGACATTGGCCCCAGGAGGGGATTAAAGTCGTTTATTGATGCACTCCATCCAGCACTTTGGGGGGCTTTGACACTTGGCTCATCAAGCAGACAGATGTGTCAGAGAACCTCTACCTCTGCTTATCAGGTAGTGCAGCTCCCTTGGCAATATGGACACTGACTGCTGGCTAAACCAAGAGGAGTGACTGAGGAAATGGTCTTCAAGGGTGCATGATTTTTTTTTTTTTTTACCTCTCTGGAGCAAAAGACAGCTGACAGACAACTCTCTGCATTTGCAAAGCATGACAGAGCCTCGACCACGTTTTACAGATTTCTGTAAACTCACTGTTGTATCTCTCTCCTGACCTGCTCCATAAATGTTGATGAGGATTTTAACCAAAAATTTCAAATTTGGATTCATCAGATCTGTTGCCATGGATATTCAGTCCAGTTCTTGTGTAATTTGCCATACGTCAGCCTTTTGTCCCTGTTTCCCTACCTTAAGAATGGCTTCTTGACAACCACCCTCCACCGAGACCATTTCTAAAGCTTAAGTGAACAGTAGATGGATCCAGTGACAACCTAGATGCATTTCTCAAGTCCTGTGTCAGGTCTTTGCTGGATTTCTTTCCTGTTTGTAAAGGATACGACTTGCAGATATTGTTTATCTGCTGTAGATAGTATTTTTAGGTTTGCCACTTCTTCTAAAGATACAAGTTTTCTTTTATGTTTGGACAAAACACTGGTTCATCCCTTGAGTTAGATACCTCTTTTATGTTTGAAGGACTCATAGGTCAGTGTTAAAAAAAAAAAGTCTTTAAAAAGAATCTCTGGAAATGGTCAGGTACAAGGATTCGAATGTCCAAAGAAAAACTTTGAAAGACCTTCAGAAAGTCTGAGGAACTATTGTACTATTGTTCAAGACCCCTTTAAAACAATACAGGAAAGTCTGGCTCTTTGAAAGCAAAATGTAAAGAAACAAGGCGTGTCTCAAGACTTTTGCACAGTACTTTAACATTTTTTTTATTTAACTTTTCAAACTTGAATCTAGCTCTCAGTTTCAGGAAACTATTTAAAGTTCTGCTCACGTACTAACCTTGTAGTTCCATGCTCTGACTTACAGCTGACTCATGTGAGTGGGAGGTATGTTGTGCAGCTAGTCGCTTTTAGCCAGCGGCTTGCTGATTATATTGTGACACTATAGGTCAGCACCACATCAATTTATTCTTTTTTTATAATTATTTAGTACCATTATTATTATTATTATTAGTAGTAGTAAATGAGAGCTCCCCTCTAACAGCTTCAGATATCCTCCTTCGGAGGATAGAAGTAGTATGTTCAACACCTTAATCTGTCACAGTGAAACAGCTCTGGGTCTCTCTTTTTTAAGTTTTGTCTGAGGATTGTAATTAATTATTAAAAAGTCTAAATTATGTCCTAATGCATAAGCCCTGCATGCAGGTGGCTGTGACAGATTTCTGACTTTGCAGTATGCAAGCAGCGAAATGAACAAATAAGCAGAAATCACAGCTGACCCTCTGCTCTGCTTCAGGCTCATGTTTGCCACAAAGCACCTGCTTCGATGTATTATTTTCTTGAGTGCCTTTTTTGCCTTTTAATTTGTGTTTTATAAAAGCATTGATCATTCATAATACTGGAAGCAACTTCGCAATTATTCTCCAAACTCTTCTATTAGGGATGGAAAACACAGCGCTACAGAAGGGGAAAAAAAATCACATAGCTGAGTTCCACCAAGAGGTTTTATTCAGTCAATAGAAAAGATTAATTACAGCCACACTATTCATTTGGCTCTGTTATTGGACCGGCAAAAAATGCTTTTAGGCCTCAGTGCAGTGCTTTCAGCCGGAGAGTGATGGTCCATATGTTTCAGGCTCAGTATTGGAGGGAAATGGAGGTAAATTTGTACCCTAAATGCCAATATCAGACAGCTGTTTGAAAGCAGACGTTATGATGAAGGAACTGCACTGGAAGCAAATGGAGCCTCCGTAGGCAGTGTTATACCAGCCTAATGAGTGGCTACTCTCCTCTTATCTGAGGTAATATATTGACAGGACACATTATGCGTATGTGTGTGTGTGTGTGTTAATATGTGTGTGAATGGAACGAGATGAAAGATCCAAACAGCTACTACTTTGATTAAACCCCAAACATTTCATACAGGAAAAAAAGACTATCCCAGCAACGCTTCTTCTCAATATCAGTAGCACTCCTGGAGTTTCTTTTTTCTTCTTCTTTGCTTTCAGCTTGCATCAGTACATGAATTTCCCCTTAAAAGCTGGAGCTCTATAGGGTGATAGGGTGAAGGTAGATGGATCTTGCCCTTTCTGTTCTGGCGGTCAGGTATGGGCAGATAATTGCCAGTTCTGTGCAGCAGAGACAGATGATTACAGGCTTTATTGTCTCTCCCAGGCACAATCAACCCTGATTCAGCAATCTCACCTCTACTTGATTTATGAGTCTCTCTATCTTTCTTTCTTTCTTTCTTTCCTATCTCACTTCATTCTATACCTCTTCCTTATATGTTTTTAGCTTTCTCTTATGTCGCTTCCTCCTGAGCGTCTATCTTGGAGCTCACCATTGTTGTATAGTAGACACAACCTTTCCTTAAGCACAGCAAAGTAGTCAAGAAATGATGAATGGGAAGAACAAACTGTGAGCAGTCATAAGAAATGGTACATGCTTGACAAAGGAAAACAAATTAGGATTTTCAGGTTCACTTAGCTCAGTGTGGATGTCAGAGCTGCCGTGTTCATAGCAGTTTTGAAGTAACTGGCCCTTCATTTCAAAAACAAAAGCAGGCATACTTGATGACATTTTGCTGGCTGGAATGAAAATTTTACCTGTCGCTAACGCCTGACATTAGCTTTGTGAGATGGTTGTTGCAGCTATTTTTGACTTTTTAATTTAAGGGCACCTTTAGTATTACAGGAAACGGCAACATAGTCTATATTAAAACAACTATACAAATATTTCAAATGTCAAGATCTACAAAGACCAGTTGGTTGTGTGTTTTTAGAAGTCATGAAAAAGCAGCCTTTTGTTATTTTGACGTTTATAGCCAGTCAGCTATTATAAATAAAATAAGCAGGTATAATTAGCTAAAATGCTATACTGTGTAAAAGTCTTGAAACACCCCTCATTTATACATATTTGCCTAGGAAAATGGGAAAGCGGTACAGTAATTTATGGAAATGTGCAAACAACATATATACAGTACATAAAGAAAAGTCAATACCTGGTATGACCAAATTTATTCTTCACTTAAATGCAGTGTGAATGAAGCCACTCACCATCAAATGCTTTCCACATGGTACTGCATGCTATTTTTACGTATTCATAATTCCATCAGTTTTGGCAAGATCCCCAACACCACTGGCTGAAAGTCAGCCCTAAACATGACAGAGCCTTCGCCATGTTTTACAGATGGCTGTAGACACTCACTGCTGTACCTTTTTTTTTTTTTGGCTACCTTTTGTTCCATTTTCCATCAAGTTTATCCCACAGTGCTTCAGCAATGCCCAGTGTCAATAATGTTCCAACGAACATTTTGAAAGCCTAGAGAACTATTGCTCAAGAAGATTTAAAGATATTATGGACAGTCTGGGTCCTTGGAACCAAAAGACAAACTTTTAGACAACAATTAATGTTACATAGTGTGGCAATAATGTGATGTTTTTAACTTTTTATGCCAAATATTGACTGAAATGACATCTTCTGTGATAAGTCTGCCGATGGTTGCTTAAGCGTAAGCTTCCAAGATCTAGTAAAATAAACGCTGCTTAATAACCCCTGAACTCTGTTAGCATTCATTTGTTTTCACTCCGGCTGTGTCAATACAATCCTGTGAAAATCGTCAGTGGGATTTTTTTAAACGTAACCCCCAAGCCCACAAATAAGGTTTTATTTAGGATGGTGTTAGCTATAACTCTTCTGCCTTTTACAGTGTCTTAGGCTAGTTATCCAGCCATGCTAACAACTGCGGCTTAATCAGGGCAGATAATCCCATCCTAAAGCTCTGTCTGAAAAGACATGAACACACAAGCAGTTAAGATGCACTGTATACCTGTAAATCCAAAGCTTGACAGGCCTGCTGTGACCAGTTACTGTTGCAAAGCTGGAACTGATCAATCTGTATGGGAGAGGAGTTCAGACTTCAGGAGGACAGTTGCCTGTTCTTTCTTCTTGCAGCTCTGCTGTGTCATCCTGCTCTTACACTGTTTAATTCACTGAGCTACCTTTTTGCATTATTTTATTTTGTCAGTCTGGAGAAACAACAAGATAATAGGATAAATAAATAATAATAAAACATTTATGAAGGGTGATGTAAATATGACTTTTTATATTTGATGTGTGAAGAAGAATTCACACAAGAAATTCACTTCCGGCTATATTTTGTCACAAGAGCTGAAGCCGCCACCTCTTTAAATCTATCATGATGAGACAGAGGATTTTAGCATTTCTTACAATATCCATTACCAAGGCATTGATGACATGGTGAGAAGAATCCCGTCGTCTCTTACCATCATCTTCTCTACCAATCAATATTCTAAATGTGATACATTTAGATGGAAAATGATCCAACGCATAGCTGAAGCAGTGAGCGCAGCGCTATTTACTTTTATCATTTAACTGCTGACAGTTGAAACTATAGTGTTCAATGTCATAGCCCCATTACAGCACAAAGAAGTCAAATGTTCTCTGAGCAGAAATCTTCCAGGTGAAAGCTGTATTCCAGCTTTTAGTCTTAAAAATATCCCCAGAGTGTGTCTTTGATTTACTCTGTCAGTATTTTCAATGACCCCAACTACAGCTGAGTCACTTCAGCAAACTAATCTGGACCAATAAGGTGCCTGTAAAGTATTGATTAGAGCTTGCTGCAGCCACAGTGGGACTAGATTGCTATAAAACATGCAAATGTCTATGAACTTATTCTGATTGATTATACGCAGACTTTACAGTAGTTATTTGAAGCTGAACTGCACACAAGCTGTCCCAAAGACAAATATATTTACTTCCTAAACAAAAGTTACTTGCTCTTTCAATATCACCCAGGCAGCTGTCTCCCAGACAACAGTCTGAACCTAAACCTAGAACAAACAAGTCGGTCTGTGATTTCCATAAACAGAGGCAATAATTCGTTTCTGTGGGTTTGGAAAAGAAATAACTTGAATTTTTAAAATTGTCCTCCGTGGAAAAATGTAACATAATTATGCAAAGATATAGTTACATTTGTTTTGTAGTTCACTGTGGTTACAGCAGTTTTTGGTTTTCATCTTGGAATGTTGACCAGGAAACTGAAACACCAACTCAAAATGACCAAGTAACCAGCAAAACTCAAATCTGAGGTACAAAACTGAAAAGGAGAAATGCTAAATTTGTGATACATATTTTTTTTAAATCTCCCAAATTATGCCCTTGTTCACTGTCAGCTCATTTTCAGGCTATGATTCCAAGCACAAAACCACTTGGTGAATGTCATAGACTTTTAAAGATGAAAACGTTGGAAATGCCTGCATTCTGTCTGATGGCCAGCAGGGGGGTGACTCCTATGGCTGCAAAAAGAAGAAGAAGAAGAAGAAGAAAATAACCCCGCAGCTCACATGATTTATGATCTCAATAAACATTATCCAGAAGACTTTATGGCCTCCATCGGTCATTTCATGTCTTATTTAATTATGTTAATTTTGTAAATTATGCCCCCATTTAGAGGATAATAGACGGTAAAGCAGGGTATGCTTTACACTGTACTACAGTTACCTTGCATTTGACAACTAGCTACTATGTAAACGTGCAGTGTCCTCATTTTCTCAGTAAGAGTCATCTGTAGCTCACAATGTCTTTTTTTAAAAGCCAAAAAACTCAAATCTCAGGATTCAAGAAGCAGTCTGGAAACAGGTGGGCTAGGCCATGCTGACTATGTCCATTTTGCCTTTACAGGTTGTTGTTTTTTGGGTTTTTTTTAAGAATGATAGTTCTTAGGAGCATGGTGGGTCTGTTATCTCCATCAGAAGATGGTGACTACATCTGAAAAAAATGCGACTGGAACAAGAGTGACACTGACAAAGGACATGCTCACAGTGCTGATATGCCACTTGTGTGACGTGTAGAACGTCAGTAAAAGCACACTTCACATTGCAGCTTTTCAGCTAAGTCACAGGTTCGGTTGTTATTTTTATGCATAAAAGGTTTGGTGCACTTAATTTTGCTGAGCTGTGTGTAAAAATTATTTGCAAGCACACTAAAATGTAATTAAAAAAATAATCTGTCAGATCCTATTAATCTGGAGGCATCGATCGAAGACCATTTGGCTTTGTATTAAACCTGCATGTCTCCCCACAGACACAGTGAAACAGGCAGAGAAGATAACTCCTGGCCTGGCACAACTGGCAGAGTAATGTGCCAACAAGGCCAGGAGGCTTTTGAATGGGAGCATGACCGCACATAGTTAGCTTCATCTCCTCTAGTTCCTGCCAAGTTACAGAACACAGACAGATAGAAGGACGGATATGTGGATGGGGTGAGCAATCAGGCACAGGCGGTTGTACTGTAACCAAAGCGAACTTTGCTCCCTATTCTTCAGCGATCCCTCTAATTGGCTATCCAGAGACAGTTGCCTTTGTTCTCTGGAAGAGTCAAACAATAAATGCCTCCTGCTGCTCTCCTGCAAGTCTTCGATGGCAAACCAAATCAAGCCTGGCCTTTAATTTGATTGAAGTGGTTTGGCACTGTTCTCACTGGTGTAAACAGCATGACAAATTAAGAGATGTGACATGTTACCAGAAGCACTAACGTGTAGTCCAACACACAATACAGTGATTCAACACACAAAAAACATAAAATATTATTGCTTATTATTCTACACTGTAACAGTTAAAAGCTGCATTAGGCAGCAGTGATCTGGAAAAGGATAAAAAAAAAGACCAAGAAAAAACGAAAACATTGACTAAGATTAAAAAGACTAAGCTCCTCCCACATGATGGGTGTGGGCATTAGCATTAACAAACTTTTTGTTATTTGTCCTATTAAAAAAAAACAGCTTTTATCTTTCACAGCATTTTTTGCAGCGATCATCTACATCCCAAATGCAGTGGCTCCCTCAGTTTGACAACTGCAGTGCCACACATATAAACCCATATGTTACATGTAGGATTTTTAGCAATAGTTCACATTTTCCACCATTTCAAAGGATGTGCATTTGTATCTGCATTTAAAAAAACAACCCAAAGGAACAAACCCTCTCTGAAAGACCCGTGATTGGCTAACATCTTCCATCACAGGTCCGCCTGAAAAGGAGTTCAAGAGATGCTGACGTCTAGTTTCCTTTTAGAACACTTAAATTAAAGCATGCTGAAAGGTTATTAGGGAATTTTTGCCCGGTAACAAAGACTTACAGCCTGTCTCAGCTTCAAGAAGCTGCTGTTTTACGTGCACGCTCAAGTTCGCATTTCATCTTTCGACCTTCGGTTTTTCATATGTGCGGAGAAGCCTAAGCGATATTTTTCATGCAAGATTACAAACCATTAGTTGTTTCTCTCCTTTTCAATTTGTTAAACAAATTTCACACAAATAACATCTAGTCAAGTGCAATATTGTCACCCACAACTGTTGATTTATACTCGCTGCTCTCAATGTGAGATAATAAGTGTGAATGCCAGTTCTCTACTGAAACCATGTCTATGTCATAGACCACACTTTACTTCCTCAGCTTTGTGGTCTCATCACAGCCATTATAATGGCACATCAGTTGCACCCAGCTGAGACTTTATGCAGACACACACACATGCACATACACCTCTTGTGCTTTAGTGGCCCTCTCCTTCACGGCAGCTTCATAAAAACTAAATTATGCATGCATCAGGAGAATAAATCAGCTTGGACACACTGACAAGAAAGGGCACATCAGAGAAGCCATAAAACGCACAAGAAAAATAATATTAAAGAAATATGGAGGAAGCTATACAACACTGGCATTCTTTCTCGCGTTTTTATTTTGCACACATAAAGTACTATCACTTCCAAAGTGACATCTCAATATACAGATAATCCAACCTGCAGCAGGACCCTGCGTGATTCAGCAACCCCTTGAAAACTACAAGTCAAGCACCTGTACCTTAAAAAAAAAAAAAGCATCATATGAGAGCCATCGTCTGTCACAATAAGCACACAATAAACCCCTGTGCTCTCTCTGTGTCCTCTTAACTGAACCTGGAATAAAGCCATTTTACCACCTACCCATTGCTAGCTTCAGCAGCCATGAAATTACTGCTGGGAGCTTCTTTTTTCATTCTAACAAAATGTCCTGGCCTTTGCTTCAAGCAGCCATAGAAGAGGTAGATTGCCTTGATGGTTGGTCCATGTCACAGGGCCAATTTGTTTGTTTGAAATGACCAATAAAATGCCATCCTCGAGAGTAAACACAAAAACTAGAATAATATTTGGACTTATTTTGTAAAAGGCTCTGTCATTACTCTTCCTGTTTCTGCGGATTATAAAAGCTGCTGGGAGACTTTTGTGATCAATCTATTGCTATTGTTATCGATCAACCCCTCTGAGACGTGCGCACACAACATGTGTGCGCGAATGTCTTCCCCCCCCCTGCGTGTTATAGTATGTGCTGATAATATGTCACAGTATGTGTGAGGGAGAGACAAGAAAGACTGACCCGGGGGGGGGGGGGAGCGGGATGGAGAAAAATCTGTGGGAGGATTTTCAGAGTGGTGAAGCAGCTCTTCTCCCTCTTGCATATATGCACTTCGAAAGATACAGACAGCATGCTGCTTCTGTTTGATTTGACATGCGCTGTCTTTCTGATTAGGACAACACTTGGCAGTAAAACTGTTGCGGTTATAGGCCTACTGTAAATACCACATCAAAGCCTTGGCTACACACTTTTGGGCTACTTTGGCGTTTGCTTCACGGCGAATGCTACGTCTCTAAAGCATTCTTCTCCTGCGGGCAGGAAGAAGCTGAGGAGCTCTAACACAGCGCGACCTGATTTCACATCACGTTTCCATTTTTTTTTCCTTTTTTTTTGAAAACAGGTCGATCTGTTTCAAAGCCTAGTTTGTTTTTTTTAACTGTTAATTGTCAGTTTTTCTTTTTTTCAGCTGTTTGCTTCAGAAGTCAATAATACACAACCTGTGAAACTGCAGCCTATTGTATACAAGTTGTGTGGCTATACCAGATAAGACTAATAGTAGGCCAGATAAAGCCTTCGTCCTAAGCCCAAGATTTTGATCTGCACTGCACAAACACTACAGAGATCCTCAGAGCCCCGTGAGCATACTTAGCCCAGAGGCAAAGACTCACCAGGCCTTAAATATTTTAAGTATTTATTCTGGTTTCCTCATAAGACAATAGAGAAAAAAAAAACCCACACATGGTAATGTCTATATAATAAAATATAAATACAGGAATAGTTAATGAAGAGGGAGATTTTGACAGCTTGAGAATTTTAAACAGATTGTTGCTCTGTTGTTTCACAGCTTTACAGCTTCATCCAAGGCCTCTCATTAATGGCACTTGATGTAGCTGTGCACCAATAAAGAAGTGATACTAAATATAAAAATCGACCTAAGAAAGTTGTCCTGAAATAAATAAGGCTAGTTATAAAAACAGTTGTGTGGATGTTATGAATTGATTCTAGTGAAATGTATCCAGCTAGCTCCATAACATGTTGGACAGAGGCACTATTTATTTGTGCAGCTCTTCCTCTGTACACCACCACGTTGGATTTTAAGTGAAATTATCAAGAGGTGATTAAAGTGCAGACACTGAGCTTTAATTCAACACATTTTACAAAAAGTTTGCATAAATTGTTTAGGAATTGCAGCCATTTTAAGACACATTTTCCCCCATTTTCTGAGTAACATAAATATAAGGACTGTTTCTTTCTTTTATTCCTAGATAAAAATCCATTTGAGGCAGCACCTGCTTGAAGCCACGTACATCATATGACTAACTGACTGTCAGTTGTCCAGTTAATTATGAGCCTCTGAATATGTGGGACCATATATGAAAACGTCTGTAATTCTCAGAAGTGTCACTGTTCATATATTTATGGATCTAACTGTACAAATGTGGTTTTAACCACATCTTACAATATGTAAAATGTCGAATTGCTGCCCCCCGAACACTTTCCTCTTGTGTTAACGAGATATGCAGAACATTTGAGACACCTATTTTTTCATTTCTGCCACAATATTGTGAAACTAAATTTTAAAAAAAAAACTATAAAATGCTTAATCTAGAAATCTTGAAAAAAGAGACAAATTCATCTGCATCTGACTTTACCAGCAGCAGTAAATGGTTTAAACATATTTTAAACAATGACCTCTGAATATTTGGTTTTCCCTTGAACTGCACACTTATGTAATTATCTAAAATGCATAAAGATGACTTCCCAACTGTCTCCACAGATGTTCAGTGCAAATCAAGCATCAAGCCTACAATTAAGAATCAAAGGCATTATCTTCACAGTTTCCATTCAGTTGTTTAAGATGCCCTTTTAGACCATGAACAGTGCTTAGCGGGGCGTTTCGGCTCCCCAGAGACTCTCATTTACCAGAGGATTGACAAGCTAGAGGGAAGAGCAGCCACATTTACTGCCTGCTCAGTGGACAACACCTCTTTTTCACATGTGCTCCTTAGATTTATCCTTCAGAAATTGGTTCAGATTGAACTGGTTTTACCTTCCATCTCTCCTTCTTTGCCATTAAGTGGTAGCTTTAGTTGTTTGTGGCTGCTGTTATTTATTGTGTACTGCAGTGTGCTTAATGTTGACTCATCTGCTTACATTTCATTATTTGATAAGATCAGTAGAGTTTGGTGCAGTATGGATTATTATAATGCCAGTGATAATACAATGTAATGATATGGGGTAATATGAGCGAGTGCTATACTGCAGTTGTGCCTCTGAAGCTCACAGTCAGTTGTGGCTAATGCAGAGGTGTATGGCTTGAGGAATTTGCAATATTTCTCTGAATTGCCTAGTTAGGCTGGATCGGCTGTGAGATATGAGAGAGGGCTGTGAGTAATAGAGGGGGAGAGAGAGATGGAGGCCTGTGACACTCTGCATCGAACCCTAATGAGAGGCAGGGAACCAAAGGAGCTGGGCAATGAGATTAGATGCAACTCAATTCAATTACTGCTGAGCCGCCACGGGTGACGCTTCAAAACTCATCCTGTTAAGATCCGGTTCACAGACGAAGAAGAGGACTGCAGCTCTCACTCAGCCACTGTACGCTACACTGCCACAACATCTCATTCGCAACAGTTCTGATTTATAAGCACACGGGCCGTCTTTAGGCTCCTTCTGGATTTGATAGCAGGAAAATGCAGAAATAATTGAGTTTTCACCCATCGCAGAGGTTCCTGCACCGCATGCTCCACAAACCATACAGTTGTTTCAAGTGTGTGTTTGAGATTAAAGAGCAACTTAACTCCGCTTTTTAACTTGGGGGGGGGGCATCCACCTTCACATATTCAGAAACTAAAGTCAGACTTGGACACACAACGCTAACCGTCTGCCCTCGAGTTACCCCTCTCCTCTGTCTCTCCAGTACTCATTATATTTCCTTCATCTTAACTCCGATTCCTGTTCACTGTTCGCTGAAATAACCCTTTTGAAGATACACTGTGTGGAGAGAAATAGGACCCAAGTGCAGACACTGACAACGAACTAAACTTTGAACGAGCTTTTATTTGCGGCGGGGACAGAAAACAAACAAAAGCAGAACAGGGCAAAACTAAATTACAGAAAACTTAAACTGGGAGCACCTACAAAAATAATACAAAGGAATAAAAAACCTGGAACTAGAAACCTGGAAGATGAAACATAAAAACCTGAGACGGGAAACACGGAACAAGAAAACCAGCGATGAGGAATGAGGACCATGGAACCAGAAACAAGGGAAAAGTCATGGGTGATACACAGGATGAGAAACAGACGAACCAGCAATGAACAAGGAAGACACAGAGCTTAAATACACAGGTAGGAAAACGAGAGGATGGGGAACGGGTGAGAACGCAGCTGGGACGAATCTAACATAACGAGACACGGGGAAGCAAAACTCAACACACTGACACAGGACACAGACTGTCAAAGTAAAACAGGAAATGCACGATAGACACGGCGACGCAGAGTAGACATAACATGGAACACAGGGAAGGTACATTAACAAAACCTAAAGACTAGAAATAAGATTATAACATAAGCAGAAAACAATAATGAGAATCAAAAACCATGAATAACAACAACCAAGGAATATAAATTAATCCACAAAAACAAGTGCCGGGACATACACATTGTGACTAAACACACAGAAGGCTGTTATGAGTCACCGTAGGTCGCAAAGGCTCCAAAGGGGAAACACACACACACACACATATAAATGTTATAATCAGGCCTATACAAATATGAAACATCTCTGAATGACCTCACCTGTATACGGAGCTCAGGGATGTTTCAACACTGACAAATTCAGCCGTGTGTTTTCTCTTTTGCTGCAGTATTCATTTGTCAGAGTTAACATTTATTTTGGCCTGTATCCTCCCAACATATAGTAGAAACACTGGTGCACTTTATCAGTGGGAAAAAAACAAAAAAACAACAACACTGCAGCATTACTGGTGGCTAACGTCACCGCCTCGTTCTTTAGGGTGAGGTGGTCGTAATAGGAGGACGCAGGATTGTTGTTCATCAGCACCGGCATCTTCAAACCACACACCACAGGAGGTTCATTTCCCACATACATACAGAGCAAAATATCAGACTACTAGATGACAACCGAGAACTATAATTATAAAGAATGTGTCTGCATAAGGGTAGTGATAAAATTTTGAAAAAAATTTACAATGAAATAAAGTATTTTATAATCTAGCATTTGAGTGTTTAAACATCTTTGAAATGGTGGATTGTGCAGTTCTATAGTGCACGGTCAAGCTTTTTTGACATTTTTTGTGACCAGACTGTATCTTGAATGTGTAGTTAGAGTCATCACACTTATAGATGCTGTCCACATTTCAGTATGCTATACGGCATGTTTGAGTAGCAAGCGGCGTGTGAAAAGTCTCCCTGTCTCGATGGCATGATTAGCACAGAGGAGCATGAGCAGCAGAAGTCGCTGCATGCCGCTGCATTTGTACTGCAGGGATTTATAGGTGGTGATAAGGAAGCCTTGTTGTTGTCGTCCATATTTTATGTAGTTGACTGTATTACATTTTCAGATGCAACACAGATTTGGGGCTCCTGTTGGTGAAGAAAAAAAAGGTGTATAGAATTTATGGCTTTTCTCCATGTTGGAAATAAATATTAGTAACAAAAGCATTTATGAGGGTCTCCAGTGCTCTTTAGGAAGATGAATTCACTGATTGGTTGAATCTGGAGATGGACTCTGGCCCAAGAAAGGTAAGTGGCTGATGTAAATCTTGGAAGAGCCGCATGAAGTACCAAAGACATTTATTATATTTACTTGCTGGTGGAGATGAAGAAGGAACTATCAGTCTTCTCGGGGCTGTCAAAGGATACTGTTCAGTTTTTTGGTAGTCCCAATCAGAATGCATGCAAACTTTTATGCTGACTTTTGAGAAAACAGCAGCAAAAAGCAGGCCTAATCCTTTTCCAGACAAACTATTTACCACCACTAGATTCCATCTCTTAATTTCCATACAAATGTAAAACTAGGCAGGCATGGAATCTTCTGTGAATCTTAAATGAATCCAATTGTTCCCACACAGTCCAGGGTTTGCCAGAGGCAGAGGGGGAGACAAAATGCCGCACAAATCAGCAATTTCAAAATAAAAGAACTCTGTGATTGTAATCTGATTGACAGAACAGTATATCCCTCCTCCACATAAAAACATAATTCATGTTTTTCACTTCCCACTTCATCTTGAAAGTGAAAATAGGATTTTTTGTTTTGCTTTGTTTTTTGGACAGCACACTGTAGATGCTTGCATATGTAAAGCCCAAATTTCCAAATCATTCCCGCTTCGAGAATTTAGTTTTTCTGTCATTTAAAATTATTCTGAGACATACTATTGTGCCTTTCGAGGAGCACAGGAATCACTGATTACACTACTCTAAACAAATAGATACACGCAACCCTCAAACAAATGAGCACCCTATCATTTTAACCCACATGCATGGCATGTCGTACACCCAATGTGATTAGCGTGTGTTAAATGGTACACTGGCATTTCTACCTTTACCAGCCTTCTCAACAGTTTCCAAACCAACAGAGACAATTTTGACCCAGTTAATCTGCGTGACATCTCTTAATGTGAGAAGCTTTTTATTGCCGGGAAGACTGCCATGCTATCCAGCTGGCTTGTGGTTGGTGAGGTTGTGAGCATGTGCCTCAGGAAAATGAATAATGCATCCATGTTATTCAAACCTTCACTCTGTAACTTGTGCTTTAAGGTAAAGGAGATCTGAGGAAGTTTAGCACTTGAGAGACTGCTGCTGCTGCACTCATGTAAAAATGATGACAGTTTAGAAAATCTTTTTCACTTCAATTTTCATGTTTTTTTTTTTCTGAAATGGAACCGGTTGGGGTTGTTAAAAGTAATAATTCTCACAAATTATATCTATATCCATTTACATATCTTCATATTCTTGTTATCTCACTACAGTGTAAAGTTTGAGACCTTTAACCCTGGAAAGACCTGTTAGCTAGACTCATTCTTTACATACAGTAGCATGTAAACTGTGTTTTGCTACAGGCTACATTCATAAGCTATGAGCTGAATCCTTAGAGCCCTGTCACCTGATAAACAGGTTGCCACATAACCTTGAGATCTGGCAGCTTAATGTCTCTAGGCAGTATGCCACCGCTCCTCTGGACAGATGACATAGTCTGTGTCGGTCTCCACTACTTGCTGTGCTGCTTGCCAAAAGGTCGTCTGGTGGAGATGTGGCTGTGTGCTAAAGCAATGCTGGCACACCAGAAGCACAGAAACACATGGTACAGTAGTCTCAAAGTATTTTGAAATCCAAAAAACAACAACAAAAAAAGAGAGCTACTTGACCAAATGAAAAAGAAAAGAAATGCAGAAGAGAAATGCAGTGAGTCACAAAGTGGCTTCCTTGTTAGAGCTGCTGTTGTTGCTTCTTTGGTCTCTGTGCTGGCTTTGTTGGCTGTGTGCAGCCGGTTCACAGAGATAAAGGTCTACAGAAAAATGGCTCAAAATAAATAACAAAGGTAAAGTAAAAAAATAAATAAATAAAAGTAAAATGTTTACTTTGCCCACTTCTTTTCGTATTATGTGAGACAATTTCCATAACAGCCTCCACAGACAGGTTTTAACGGTTATAAAGTCTGCTGGGTGTATTGAAAGGGTGAAACCACTCTGGTAGTCGGTCACCAGATTGAAGTCAAACATTGTTATTGACTTCTTAATAATGTTGTCTGTAATTTCTTCCAGACGTCATATTAAAATGCCATATCAAAATTGAATCTGTTTGTTTGCCTTTCATTTCCATATTGATGTAAAATTATGTTTAGCTGGCAAAAGTATCAGGTGTCTGAATGAAATGGCCCATGCACTAAATCTGTCAAATCAAAGTATGGCTAAAAGAAGCTAACTATAAAAAACAAATTTTATGGGTTATTGACATGCTCTTGGTTTGAAGTTAGTTTTTAGTTGGTTGTTGAGTCTGTCTATCATTTCCTTATTTAACAATATCATAGCATGGGTTTAGTGTTAATGTTTGCAGCTTATTTAGTCAATGTGAAGGTTAGCAGGTTAGCATACTTCTCGACCTGCCACAACTGCTGTAAGCATATTGTACCAGACATAAGGTACTGTAGGTATTCAGTTCAAATCAATTCAATAACACAGGTCTGCAACCAAAACACTGCATAGGATTTTTTTTGACTGTTTCTTATAGATTTTTACTCACTGAAACTGGGAAAAATATTTTTTAAATTCCATCTCGTCAGGTTTTC
>VVHJ01008460.1:7531-23616 GCA_015107715.1 Tylochromis polylepis | reverse complement strand
GTGGCCAGCTCTGCAATGTCATAGCGACTGGTTTTATCTGATACGCTGCCATTGGAGGGATTCTGGCCATCCTGCACAGTATAATAGTATAAAAAAAGGATTTATATTCATTACTTCTCAGAACTAAGCCTCCTTTTAGGTTGCTATCAATGCATTTATGGCATCTGACCTAATACAGGGGAAGGCAACTGCAAAAACAGTAGATGCAATCATATACATGCAACAGAACATTTGCATACATCCTCTTCTAGCAACCGCATCCAGTCACGCTGAGCCTCAACCCACACTATTCCCACTTTTTTCTTTCTGGCAAAATGGTGATAATGACAGTAACAGCCATAAATCCTTCAGTAATCACACTCAGCCTGAATAAGTCGCAAACAAACGGTATTATAAGCCTGTCTGCTGTTTACACCCAAGAAGCTGCAATCAATATGGACTTGGGAGGTACTTTTCAAACAGAGTTCTCTCGGTTTTAGTGTTTTTGAACTGAGAGTAAGCTGACAGTGTAAACAGTTCACATTAGAGCATAGACAAAGGTTCCACTCCAGACTGCTGGAAACCAGTTCAAATCCAGTTGTACAGATATTCCAATTTTTCATATATAACAATACATGAAATTCACATTTTGTTACGTGTGCGTCACAGAAAGGCCATTTCCCATCGTTTGTTAGCATTTGAAAAATATTTCAGCACATTAAAAAAGCAATTTTTCTACAATATGAATTTTTTTTCTTTGGTACAGATAGTCTGCATGATTTTGGGACGTGTACAATTTCAGTTTTGTACAATCTACGCTAGTTGATAGCTTAATGTGAAGGTTAGATCTTTTTTTCACATCCCATTACATCCAAATGTAGATGCTCTTTTGCTTTACAAAACAAAGTGAAGCCTTGCTCTCTTCAAATTAGGATCCCCAGTTTTCACCTTGATACACAATAGCAGTCCTTTATCCTCAGAAAATAACCTGTCTGGAGCAGCATGCATTTTTGTTTTACCATTGTAGGAGAAATTAGAAATCGAGGAATTCACCATGACTAAATATATGAACAGTTTGACCGGGTAGGCTTTCAAGAACACTTTTTTTTTAAACACGTGAATTAAAGGGTTAGGCTTAGAGTTACCGTAATTGCAGTGTTTCGGTGGATGTTTTGGAAACTCGTGCTGAGAATTTTAAGAATGTTTTTGAGAAATACGCCAAAGCAATTGAGAAAAATCACTGTTGTTACCTTTGCGGAGGCAAATCAAAACCTCATAAAGACAACACATTTGCTTTCATAATAGCTTTCCATAATAGTAATTAAAACTTTAATATAGATTCCTTCAACCGCAATTTCACTTGAAGGTTTCAAAACATGTTGTTTTATACATTTTTTTTAACAAAATGCTAATGGTGACATCACTAACGTAAAGATTATTCCTTAAAACTTACATTAAAATTTTACAAAGTTACAAAAATGGAACGACAGCAGGAGAAAAATGTTTTACAATAACTGAGAATTTGTAAATGTTGTAACATTTGTGTAATTGTTATTGTTTATATGCACAGGTATAGAAAGAGCTGCCAGCGTACTACATGTCATCATAAAATTGAATCGGCCCAGCTAATGATCATATCATATGGGGATAATTAGCTAAACTATGATCTGTGTTGGTGTTGGTTTTAAAAGGGTATTAGCTGGTAATGACAGCCATTAAAGGCACCATTGAAAAATATGAAAAGGCCAATATCTACAAGGTGATGGTGGGGGGCTTCCACTTACCTTGGCAGGGGATGACTGACCCTCCTCGGGGTGGTGCAGTGTTGATACAGGAATGCTGATCTCTGTAGGGAGTGACAGACAAACCCTGGTGATACACTTGTAGTGTGCGTGTGTAGGCTTTCTGTGAGTGTGTCGATGTGCTTCCAGGGGTCAAGTGAGCCTCATATATAAATGATGAGATGGAGACGGCTGAATCCTGTTAGAGTCATTTAACCAAAGCCTCTCTGCATATTTAGCTCGGCCCCAGCTCACACTCTGTTTGCTGTCTAATTGATGGTGATGAGGCTCGTATGAATGACAGGAGGAAATGAAGTGCAGGCCCGTGCGATGGAGAATTAACATTATTAGAAAGGTCAGACGCACACACACACTCACACATTAGGGGTTTCCCCACGGGAGGTGCCTTCTATACAATTGGGTATTGCTATGGAAACGCTACAGCAAAAGGTGACTAGTGATGCCCTTCCATTTACTTGCCAGCGCACACTTTTACACATACACACACACACACACACTGGTGCACAGGGCTGTATCTGATCTCTGGCCTCATCATTTCCTATCAGCAGGTCAAGAAAGCCCATCATGATTCCTGAACCCATACACTGTCCTTGTGGGGTTAAATCCCACCCTGACTCACTCCCACAGACACACACACACACACACACACACACGCACACACACACGCACACACACACACACGCACGCACACACGCACACACACACACGCACACACACACACACACACACACGCACGCACACACACACACAGACACACACCTCCACTGTTCTCTTATCTGTTTGTCTGGATCCTCACAGCTGCCTTCTCTCTTTCCTCCCAGCTTGAAAGTGCTGCTCGCTCTGTCACCTTTGTCTCACAAAATATTTTCAAACAGCACTCCACGCTCCAGCTGAAAATAATGTATAAGACTGCAGTGTGACGTTAATATTTTGTCATGTTCTTACAAAATATTAAGTAGACTGTTGTTTTGAGGTATCACAGACACCTCACATCTGTCTTCTATGCTAGTGAACCTTTTGTTTTGACAACATAAATTACTACCTGTGTTCTCCCTGGTAGAGGCCCTGCATTCAGCTGAGGTATTGTTATTTCACCTAGGCAGCGCTGGAACACTAACTTATTTCCCCCAGAAGCAGAGACAGCGAGCAAACACAGTAGGAGAGAAAAGAAATTGCAACCCAAGTCACATCTTCAAGTCACGACAAGTTGGAAAAGGCTTCTGACGAAGCTCTGACATCCTAAAGCTACTGTTGTCCTTCACTGATCCACACAATCCTTGTCATCAGCCTCTTCTCCCAGAGTCTTTAGTCTAAAGCAGCCTCAACAGATTCACTCGAGGATAGATAAGACATCAGCTTAAAATAATTTTCTGGATTCGCATGATGGAGCGTATCATAAACATGCCACAAAATGTGAATCAGGTGGTCTTTCTGCTGTCAGAACTTCAGGAATATCTGCCAAAATTAAAAATCAAACATTTTCTATGAATTTCCACGTTCTTACATGCACAATTACTCCTGAAAGGTGTAATGCAACTTTCTGAAACAGCTCGTGAATGCTGTCACATTATCTTCAATGCTGATTAAACCCTCAGACATACACACAGATGAGGAAGAGCAAGCAGGTGGAGTCGGGCACTGACCTTTGTGACCTTTGCAGAGGCAGGCACCCATGGTCTCGGGACGGCAGGGGCGGTTATCTGTTCACCATGGTGGACTGAGGATGAGGAGCGAGCTACAGAGAGAAGGAAGGGGAGCGAGAAAGGCAAGAAAAACGAAGCAGCAGTGGAAGCAGAAGTAACAGTAAGCAGAGGAGCAGAGGGAAGTGAGAAACTGTGGTGGTGGAGTGTGTGTTGGGGGGTAAGTAAGAGCGAATGCCTGATGAGCTGTAGGCTGAGGCACTGCTCCATACAGGAGAGGGGAGGTGAGAGAGAGAGCAACAGAGACAAAATGTGGGGAGGGGGGACACAAAGAAAAAGAGAGAGAGAGAGGAAAAGGGGGAGAAAGCATCAGTGTCTGTTTGGTGAAGATTTGAATGACCTCCCCACTCTTTCTTCTATTCTCCTCCCACTCTTCATGCTACTGTATATATTTGACTTCTCACTGTGACAAGAGGGCTTATTGATGGAGTATGTATGATGTGGGACAAATAATATTCAATAAAAATCACAGATAGATAGATAGATAGATAGATAGATAGATAGATAGATAGATAGATAGATAGATAGATAGATAGAAGCTGTCAGGAATTTGATTCACGACTGAAACTGTTTCAGGCAGAAAAAGCAAATGTTTAAGTGCAGCTTTCCTGCATATCCATGGTGGTCTTTTATGAATCTCACTAATTTTTACACAATCATTTCCATTTCCATCTTTTTACCATGAGGGGCAGACCATCTCTTATTTCATTATGTGCATATGACATTGTATTTAAGACAACAGCACTAAAGAAGCTACCAGCCCGACTTTTCCGAACGCATAAAGGGGAGAAAAACACGTAAAGGGTGATCTTAAATATCACGAAACGAAGGAAAAATGACTGGAGAAAAAAACAAAACAAAAACACCCCCCCACACACACACATACAAATCAGAAGCACTCATACAAGTTCAGAGGAGAGAACTCCGACAGATGACAAAGAAATAGCTGGACCTTATACGAGGGAGAGGGGGAAAGCGCATCAGTTCACAGAAGGACAGCAGACCAACAGGCACTCCAGATACAGTGTGTTCACTGTATATATATATATATATGGGAGAGAGAGAGAGAGAGAGAGAGAGAGAGAAAATAAGTAGTTAATAATTTGCTGTTTTCCTTTGCAAATTATGTCTCACCTTATTAATTTCTCCGGGGATATGAAACTTTTATGGATGATACTGAAGTCAAATCTTCCTTTAAAAGCATTTTTGTGGCGTTTACTGGGGTTACCCTTTAAGACGATCTTCTCTCTGAACTTGCCAGCCTGAGCTGAATGTTCTGAATGTCCTTGCTTAAACACAGTGGCTCATTTCACCTGACACGATGTTTGCTTTCTTTCTCGGCTCTTCTTGTCCCTGTGTGTTTCGTAGGTTGGTCTCAGAGCCCGGTGCCTGCTGGCACAGTAGTAACCGGGGCTTTGCTGACATCAGCCGCGGCAACGGCGCCTCCAACGTGGGGAAAATCCTGTTGCTGTGGCAACCACGTTGCTCCGTGCTTTTGAAGCTTTTTGCTGTAATTGGACGGAGAAAGGATGCAAAGAAACGTTATCTGATGGACATGGGAGGATTGTGCTGATAAAGTTAGAGAAACCGCAGACGCTGACCTCAAACATTCAAACAAATCGTGCTGCGTTTACGTTCCCTTTAAAAGAAACAGTGCTCTTCGTATTTTCTCCAAGGACAGACTCCACAGGGTATTGCTTCATATACATTCCCAGAGACGCCACCTCTCAACTATACAATAAATAACTAACTGAAAACACAAGTGAGCCTTGAAATTACACATTGGAGAAAGCAGATGGGGTGAAACTCGATGTTTGGAAAAGAGAAGTTCTTTCTGGTTAATTTGACACATAAACAAGTAAGAGCTGATGAGTAACTTTACAAGAATAATATAATCAATGACTTCTTTTACTCAAATGAAACCCTGCTTAAATCTGCTGACCTTCACTGACTTTTTTTTTCCAGAAAATTGTGCTTCAGGAGAACTTAATGAACCCTAACACCTCATCGAGAAAATACAGAAGTTCCTCCAAAAATCTAAGGACTTCTGAGACCTGCTAACAATCAGTGAACACAGTGAAGACTTTCACTAAGAATTACTGAAAATTCCTCCTTAAACACACTGAAGAAACCATACACCTTCAAGAAAAAGAGAGCCCTCACTGATCCATTCAGCTCCCCTAAAAGAAGCCTTAAGATGAAAATGAAGAACTCACTACTTGAAATTTAGTATATACCCACCGTAGGAACCCTTCCAGAGCCCCTCAAACCTCTTTCAGGGCCACAGGACCAGTTTCAAGGAGGGCTGTAATATGTTCACTGACCCTTGTAATACACTTTGGGGGCTCTGAAATCTCTCCAGAAACCCATCAAGAAGCTCAAGGAATCTTCTTATTCCTTTAAATAATTCTGAACCTGCTCTGAAACCATCTTAATAATCTCTGCTGTAGTCCCAGACTCCCCAGGTCCTTCCATCCCATCATGAAACACACAACTCTTGGTGAAAGGAATGGGGGCAAGGTTAGGAGCAGCCTGACACCTTGTGGCAAAAAGGCAAAAGTGCATGAGAAACTTGGAAGGCTGTGTTACAACCTTTCATGACATTTGTGTTTCAGAAAACTTGTATTTTAGTTGCTTGTAAATGTATTGTTAAATCAAACAACGTGCGTGGTTAAAACAGCGGGAGCGAGGATATTAGACAGGAGGAGCTTTGGGAAGTGTTTCATCAATAATTCAGACCAGCAGGTGGAAGTGTTCACTAAAGCCCCAAGGGTCAGAGCCCGCCTCTCACCTTGCATGTTGAAGAAAAGTCAGTTCCTCTGCTGTTACATATTCACATCAGCACTTTACCGCGCCTCAACACGTCTCAGTGCCGGCTGCTGTGCAAACCTTTTTTGTCACCGTGTGCAGTTGTCAGACACCGCCAATAAAACCGGCCTCTTTATGGTCCTTTGGTGTGACCGAATCTCTGTCCATTAAACAAAACCAGTCTTGAGCAGGCTTTGAGGGGAATGTGGGTTTTTGCTTAGTAGTCGAGGAGAGAGCAGAAAGAGAAGGAGGAATGTCTAACATCCACACACGCGTATGCGATTCTCCTCAGCGGGAAGCCACAACCATTCAGCAACAGTCATTTCTGTCATCCCTTGGGGCAGAGAGAAAGTTGGATGCCTTTCAATACTGGCGGATTCTGAAATAGTGTCATTGATATGCACAGTGTATGCAGTTTTTTTTTTTTTTACTTCATGCGGTCAAATTTTGATTGAATACAAGTGTGATTACTTTGATTCTCTTATTGCAAAGCAAGTAATCATTCAGCTTTTGGGGAAATTCAACCTCTCTTTGCAGCAGTCTGTGTCAATGTGGGAATTTCCAAGGATTAAAAAAAGGGAATGAATGAAAAAGCCTTTCTTGGACTTTTTAATCCTTTAAAAACGTCGAGCTGTCCGCCCGCCATGCTTTTTCTGTTTTTTAGATCCACTTTTGAAGGTTACAGTGTACAGTCCTTCAGTGAGAGTCAGTGGGAGCTCAGAGAGAAGAACGAGAATCAAACATTTGACCTCAAGGAGGTTTAAATGTGCCGTCAACAATAACAGCAGGCCTGACAGGTCTTTGACAAAGACTTCTTTGGCAAACAGGATAAACATAAATAAAATGTAGAAACATTAAAGCAAGTGAAAGCTGAAATTCTGTAATAAAGTTAATGTTAACTTGAAACATAATATACCAGTTATTATTAAAGTTATGTCATACTTTGTGCAAATTATGATGTTAAAATTCAGTCTGGTATGAAAAGAAAAGGTTTTTAAAAACGTGTCCTATCATAAATGATTAAGCTCACACCACAAATTTAAGATAAAAACGTCAACACCAAGGATCATGAGACCTGCAGACCATAACCTGACAGAGACCCAACTGGTTTCATTCAGTCTTAGTTGATTATACACTCTTTTCACAACACATACAACACAACACTTCTTCTTTTTCTTCTTTCACTGCTCCCTTTAGGTGTGACCAGAGCAGATCATCTGCCTCCATTTGACCCTATCCCTAGAATCCTCTTCTGTCAAACTAATGTCTTCCTTCACTACAAACATGAATCTTCTCTGTGGTCTTTCTCATTTCCTCCTGCCTGGCTGCTCTATATATTCAGCATCCTTTGTTCTGTATATCCTCTACCTCTCCTCTGCCCTCACACCAACTCTGGAGCATGACAGCCCTCACTTCCATTACTTTAACTGGATCTTCTTCACTGTGTATTATTTGACTAAGATTTTGGCTTGCTGTGTGGCACAGACCATCCAAGAACTTTGGGCTTCAGTTTTGATGAGTGAAATTCTAGTGCTTTGTTAGTCTGGTACCAAGCTATTTAGCTTTGCACCAATATGATCTATGGATGCAGCTTGCTAACCAAGCTAGCTAGTATTAACTGATAAGTTAGCGTTCCACCCTTTCGTTCAAATAATGTAGCATCTGACTTCAAACACCAACAGTGAAGCTTTAATATGCAGAGTCTAAGACTGGACTTGGGTAAATGCCAGTTAGTCTTTTCACCATGCTGCACTGATTTCACACATCCTTTTTTTTTATTGAAGTATCTCATGTTACATGTTACATGCCATGATGCTCCAGAGTTCTCCATATTGGATGTGATACACTGGTTGCTAGGGAAACATGTGTATTACTCAAGTGGTTGGCAATGGTTCCTGGAAGTTTCTGGATCTCACTGAGTAAAACTGGTTACAAAGAAGATGATGTGCCAAAAGCCTGGCAGATTGCCACGCTTACCAGTTTTTCATGTTTGTCATGTTTGCCTGATGGTTGTGGACCGGGTCTAGGCTTGCGTGACCTGAGCCTTATTCACTTGATCCTACATTGTTGCCAGGGTGCACAAGTTCACATGGTTAGTGGTCAAGTGTCTATAAAACCTCAATAGACTGCTAACCTACTCAGAGTGTACCTTACCTGTTGTCCTATAGCAGCAAGCCCCCTCCTCAACCCTTCCTGTGGAAAATGTCAAGGTAGCTACTTTCCCCATGCTTTCTGCACGGATAATAACCGCTTGTCTCTACAGCTGAGCTGGTAATGTCTCTCTTTCTTTAAGTTTCATTTTTCAGGCCTACGAATAAAGTTCACACCATCAGTATAGCTTAGCCCAGCCTTATATGTGCTGGTCACGTTCATATTTTTAACCTGCCAGTTTTTTTTCTTTGTTTATTTTGGATTCATTACAAGATCTGCCTTTTACTTTTATATGTCGTTCATAGGCACAGACAAAACGTATAAAGAGCTCCTAGTTTTTTTGTTGGTTTTCATTTTTCCTTTCTTTTCAGAGGTTGGAAAAAAAAAACATGTGCCAAGCAAAACATGAATGCTGGGAAATACCTCTCTGATACGGCAGAGGACAATTTGTCATCCAATATGGTGTCTTAGAGGAAGTGCAAGGGACTTTCTGTGGCTTGCCTGCACATGTAGCCAGTAACTAAAAGTCTCACTCCCATCTCTCTCAATAACTAAGAAATCCCAGTTTAATTTATTGTGTGTTATGGCCTTGTTCTGCCAGAACTCCCACTGTGCAGGGCATTGAAACCATAATATTAGCTCTACAATCACATGATAGACTGAGCATGCTGAAAACCACTGTCTGCAGATTGACCACTCTTCCCTCCCTTTCCTGCCACTTCTGATCTCTTTTTGTGTTTTGCCACAGAATCACCAAAATAGCCCTCTTGGCTCCGTGAAAACGTATTTTGATGACACCAACCTAAATGGCTGCTACGCCCTCCAAAAAAAGATGGGAAAATTCAGACGGCTTTTGCTAGCTAATGGCTCTGGTTATTTGGCCTGCAGCGAAGTTGGCGAGGTCTCTCAAGGCTACACCAACAGGAAATTTCATTAATCTGGAGCTGGGATGAAGTAGTTCACCCCCTTCTTTATTTAAGGCTTTGCCAGACTTTCAGCGGACCACCTCTGCTGTCCTGTTAGAGAAGAACAGGAGTGGGAGGCCTCAGGGCTGACTAAACCTTCCCCTCCATGTGCTCCCTAATTGGTTTAATGACTGTAATTATCTGCTGGGGTGCATGTTGTGCCGGGGACGATTAATGGCCTCCAAAACATATGCAGACAGGCGGAAATTAAGAGAGGGGGGCACTGAGACAAAGAATAGCTGTGCAGAAGAAAAGAGCCGTAAAGCTGCAGAGGGAGACACGTCCTGCTGGTTAAGAGAAACAGAACAATGACACAGCACTTTGAGTTTTTTTCCTTTTCTTTGTGGGACTTTATTGGTTGAAATCTTCTACTAAGTTAAAAACAAAAAACTTAATGAGATGTAATCTGAGACACATATGGACATATAAAACATATGCCACCCATACAGTTAAAAGGTCAAAGTAAACCTTAATGATGTTCTAGAAAACATCTGTATATGAACAACCACTTGTATAACTTAAGTCTACTTAAGTCTATTTTATCTTCTTCTCTTACCCTAAAATAATCTGAATGTAAACATCTACATGCTGCCAACAGAGAGATGCCAAACTGTGTTTCACTGTTCTTGTAACAGTGACAATAAAGATCTATTCTATTCTATTCTATTCCATTTTTTTTAAAAAGACTTCGGTTGCAGTACCACTCATAGCCTGTAGGTGCTCTCTTTAAGAGCCTTTCCTCATAAGTGAGTTAAAAGAATTGGTATACAATATATCTCTTGTTTACTATCACTGGGGAGACTGACTGAGTCACTACAAATGTACATTTCCGGTGTTACAAATAGCAACATACGATAAAACTGAAAAAGACCTATTTTCTCTAATGGTTGAAACAGGAACTGGCTGACTCTAATGGTGGATGCAGTGCCCAGAGGTAGATTTAAAAAGCTTCATTATGACATAGAGGATGCAGGTGGGTTTCCTGAGGCACTGGGAGAGGCCTGTAGCTGAAGTTGTGTAGGTGCGAGACAGTGAGCAGACACACAAGAAGTGAATATCAAAAGAAACTTAAAACCCAAAGAGAGGAGCCTGGGAGGAAATGAGTTCCACTACACTACAGCAGATAATGTGACACCGTGTGGGTGGAAGAGCCAGTTTTGATATACAGCAGGCTGGTAATTAGTTGATGCCCGCCATGTGTGCCGGTAAAGGACCTGGCAGGTACTGGTGAGTATAGTCACGCCACCAGGAGTCCACGCAGCCAAAGGCACACAGAACGAGAGCAAGAGAGGAGACAGAAAGCAACCAACAGGTCAGCACTGGAAGCATGAGGGGGTCATGATATTTTTCAGTTATTAATCACATGTTAGATGTGAAATATTTGTGCAATATCTTCAAAATTAGAAATAATGTAATTCATTATAATCAGGTTGTTCCAAAAACTCTCTGAAAAGCCTTCAGTTGATCCAAAACGCTGAAGTGAGAGACTAGAAAGAGAGAGCATACTTCACTGGCTCCCTGTTACATCCAGAATTGAATTTAAAATCCTTCTCCTCACACATAAGGTCTTGAATAATCAGGCCCTCCCCGAGTCTGGTTCTGCTGGAGATTTCTTCCTGTTAAAAGGGAGTTTTTCCTTCCGACTGTCGTCAAGTGCTTGCTCGCAGGGGATCGTCTGATTGATGGGGTTTTGTAAAGCGCCTTGGGGCAGCTGTTGCTGTGATTTGGTGCTATGTAAATAAAAATTATACTGAATTAAACTAAAATTAAGATTCCCATCAAGATTACTTGCACTACACTCTTGGTTCAGCCAAGAGTTTTTAAAAATCCCTGTTTTAGTTTATATGTAATGAAAAAGCAGTAAATCTTCCCATGTTAAAATAATGAGGGAATGGTCAGTTAACAATTAGTCGACTATGAGAATATTTAGATATTATATATAATATTTAGACTGTTAATGTCTGGTGGTGATCTTGAGAGTTATTGTCCCATTAAGGAAGTTATGAACTCTTCATTAGTATAGCACAGCTGAGAGTCTGACCACTGCTTATAGCACACAGCAAGAATGTGACCTGTAGAAATGGAGTGTTTGTTTCCAGCTGTTTAATATTATTTTCATACCTAAATTCTTGTACTTAATGGCTACATGTTTATGCTGCGTCCCATTATCTGTGTCTGGCTGTATTTGGACCTTCCCATATTTGTTTTTAGCTCTGTGTACGCTAAGAACCACTGACCGCCCGAGTCAAATTCCTTGTGTCAACATACTTGGCCAGCAGTTCACTTGGCTGTTTTAGGCACATGTCTCCTTACGTGACAGGTGTCTCAGCCTATCAGAGCGGTTGCCACTCAACCCATTCGACTGGTCTCCCCATGTTTCCTTCTCTTTAATCAAATCTGGACTTTTCTGGCTCCAGAATCATAAAACACTACCAGTGAAGCGTGAACTCTAATCTAGTCATGAAAAGAAACATTCAGGATCCCGTAGATCACATTTCAGACATGTTTTTGTAAAATGTATTACCTCGTAAGTAAAAATGAGACTCAGCCATAAGACAATATAGTCCACACCCACAACTGCATGTTACTGTTCTTACTTTTGAAGTGTATTTGGTCTCTGTTGATTTTGCTGGCATTGTACTGTGCAGTGATTCAGTCAAATCAGAAATGACTTTTCTCCTTTAATGCACGCCAAGATCCTTTAACCAAAAACTGGACTGCCGTAATCCATTCTCACAGTTAACATCTGTTTTGAATGGAAGCATATGTTTAAATCTGTCACATGCGTAGTTAGTGACAAAAGCTCATCTTAAATTTTCAAAATTATGTCTGCACCTATACAAAGAAAGTTTTTTCTATATTAATAGGACGCTGCTGCCTCTACTTTAAACCTTATTTACTATCCGGCTTTCAGCTTTTGGTTTTATTTACTGCGTTAATTACAAAACCTTTGTGTATACTGCAGCAGTCAGAAAGGCAGCACCATGATGTGTACCAGAGGTGGGCCAAATGTCGATAGTATCGATACCAACGTTGGAATTGGTATCAGATCGATACTAGTCCAGGAGGATCGATACTTTATTTCTATCCTCTAAGTTCAGTATGTAGCAAACTGAATTGTGTTAAATGAGTTTTTCCTATTTTTTGAAGTGAAAAAATATATCTCAAACATGCACTATGAACAACGTTCATTTTAACTATAGCCTTCAGCAGATGTTGACCCAAAGTGCTTTAGAGAATATATAAAAAGCTGAAAGGTGGGTTTTGTTGTGCTAACTAACTATGGGAAGTAAAACGTTTAGTTTATATGATTTAGTTTATAGATTTAATGATCATTAAAATGTGTGTGAAATTTGCAAACTGATGATGATTTCTGTCATAAGTCATAACACACTGCTCTCCTCTACATAAGCTCTCTTCATAGGCTAAAGGTATCGGTGTCGCCAACATTGGCCCTGCATTTACTCATTATCGGATCAATACCAAAATTTGCAGTATTGCACACCATTAATGTGTTCATGGCCCTTCTAAGGACTGATCTGTGAGAATTTAATTTGTGTGTGTGTGTGTGTGTGTGTGTGTGTGTGTGTGTGTGTGTGTGTGTGTGTGTGTGTGTGTTTCTGTTTGCATGTGGTCTGGTCAGTTTCACCACAAGTCCTCCAGCGTCTCTGACCAATATAAGGCACTTCCTTCCTCTTGATTTGACCAATAAATGGAGGAAGAACCACAAGTATGATGCTGAATTTCCCAGGTCTGGGATAAATAAAGTATGTCTCATCTTTATCAGTTTACATCTACATGATACAGATTAAATAATCAAATTTACTTCACATTAGCTTCGCTCTGGGACAGGAAAGAATTTCCAGCAGGTGTACAGATGCAGAGATACAGAGATCAAATCTAATGACTTCCACAGAATGGCTGCCCTCACAGTTACAGACCCACCCCTGTATTAAATACTTGTGGACACTGTGGGCTGAAAACCTTTCCTTTGGCTTATTTCTAGAAGTAAACCTAACCAGACACAGGAAAATGGGTGAAACATGACTCACGACTTTTTCCACTGCCCAGGGGTTCTGAGATTTTGCCTCACACAAGGACACACTGTGTGTGTCATTATGCGTTGGCCTTGAGCAGTTTCTACATGTCAGCCTAACCATAAATATCAGCTTATGGTGCTCACAGCTCCTCTATGCAACCTGTATGTTTTTACTGAGTCAATTTCACATAGGAACTGTTTTGGCTAGGTTTTACCTTTGACCAATCCTCATTTTATCCTCAAGCAAATAAAAGAGGTTTCCATTTGTTTTAGTAAAGCATCAGCATTTTTTGCAGTGAGACTGTGTAACTTTGAAAGCTCAAAGAATGACATAGAGATATTAACCTGGAAAGAAAATATAGCCGCTTTCACATAACTTTCGGAGAATCAGGTCAGGATAGTTTTTAGTCTTTCTGAAATGTAGCACACAGCAGAAAATAGCACACTACAGACCTTTTTACACAATACGCAGTTTGGTTTAGACCCCAGTCACACAGGCCAGTACAGAAACCACCCGGCAACGACCGGTTGCTAGGTAAAAATAACTGGTTTTAAATGGTTGCAGAGTGTGCCGAGCAAATCAGTGTCTTTCGTAGAAACAGCGGGCGACCGTGGTCATCTACTAGTGACCAAACCAATCGCAAGGAGTTCCTCACTACAGCACCATATACCTCTTTGAGCCTAGCGACTGCCACCAACCTCCAGCAACTCTAGGCCTGTGTGACTGGGGTCTAAACCCAACCAAGTATTGACGGTAGTGCAAACAGATCTGAATCTAATGCCAGGGACACCACGCACTGTCGATGTGAAGACCAGTAGAACAGAGCACCAGTGTCAAAGTCTCCATCCCTATCTCCGACAACTTTCAAAGCCAACAAACTAGCCACATGTTTCTTGTTTCTCTACTGATGGCGACATGGATTACAGGGTGTGAACCCTCATCATTTGATCATTTTCCCACCTGTCTGTTCATTTTGGGAGTTCAAGGCATAAAACTAAAAGAATCCTAAATACACTTCTATAAATATGCATTGTTATAATTGGCTGTGTAGCTTTTTTCCTTTCATTGTTATTTTGCCCATCTAATATGCAAAATTACCCACTTCAGGTTTCCAGTACCTACAGAAACTGAGATTACACTTGTCTTACTTACACTTGAGTATATCTAACCAGCATGATTGCATTGATGAATGAAAAGCCTGTTTTTTGGACTAATACCACCACCAATCTAAGCGGATCAGACCACTCTGACACCAGTCAAGCCTGTGGTGAGGCAGGAAATGTAAGCAGCTGTGCAACACTGTACGACAATACATACATGCCAGGCAGACTACATGGCTGCTTGGCTCAGCATCATCCCATTGATCTGGGTCAAGGGGTCGTTGATTAGACTGAGTGTGGCAGTCTCTAGGCAATGCCACAATGTCTGCCACACACTCAGCCTCAGTTCACACAGCTGCTACCAGTCGTCATAGAAACACTCAGACTCCCCTTTCCACAAGACAACTCCCCAGTAAGCTTAATTATATAGTTGCGCAAAAAAAGAAAGAAACTGAATACAAACAGTAACATATCAATGGAAAATGACGGACATCATACACAAGGGAGTGTCTGTGCAATCTGTTAAGCTTTAATCATCTGGGAAATTATTGTCATGTTGCCATGTAATGACATCACTGAGCTAGTAGTGGTCATCACTGTGTCACTTCGTCCACTCCTTCAGCGAGCTTGTATTAACTGGAACTTGTCAAATTTTCAGCTGTAAAGTCATTTTGGTGAAAAGTGATTAACATGGACAGGGGTATGAAGTTAGCAGTGTTCGCTGCTCACTACATTATTCACCTCATATCACTTGTTTGAGGAGCCGGGGGGCTTACCTCTCACTTCTAATTACCCACTGCAGTGTGGATAAAAGAGCAAACCAAACAAACTCGAACTGAAAAACACACATACGCCACCTCACTCTCTGAAAAAGCACTGCGGGGTATCCAAAAACCAAGGCAGCAGAAAATCGCCCCCAATGTGCGTACTCAATAAAACATGCAGTCTTGCATG
Source organism: Tylochromis polylepis (assembly GCA_015107715.1). Classification (NCBI taxonomy): domain Eukaryota; kingdom Metazoa; phylum Chordata; class Actinopteri; order Cichliformes; family Cichlidae; genus Tylochromis; species Tylochromis polylepis. Next base: position 8,117 of record VVHJ01008460.1, on the reverse strand, counting down.
TATATTTCAGAGGGCAGGGAGAATTAGCCCACATTCATCAGACAGCTAGTAGCCCACGCACCAAAGTGTATAGGAGGAAAACACATTAATTTTGTGAAGCAGCAGCAGCAGCAGCAGAGGCAGCACCTGCTACACATACAGACTAAAACAAACATGTAAACTAAATGCTGAACAAGTGAGCTCATGAATTAATGTTTGCTCCCACAAAGATATACACATGATGAAGTGACATCAGTAACTCACCAGCTAAACTCAGTTTGCCATCTACCTCCGATGTTTGCTCAGTTTTCACTCTCTGTCTGAAATCTCTGTCGCTCCTGTCGTCTCCTGCTGTGTGACAAACATATGAACAGTAAATAGCAGAGTCCGATCTGCAACGGAGAGAAGTCTGGATGTCTTCACGGCGCTCTCAGGGAGACGGCGTGAACGTGCTGCTGCTACTACTCCTGCTCCCTCATCGACTCTCTCCAACCACCACGCTGCCTCTCTTACTCATCCCTCTCTCTCCTCCTCCTTCCTCCCTGCTCCTCCTCCTATTTCTCCTCCTCCTCCCTTCACAGACTACAAACGCAGAGAGTGTCAGTGG
>VVHJ01008458.1:16462-28638 GCA_015107715.1 Tylochromis polylepis | reverse complement strand
AAAACAGAAAAAACCCCATCAGAGAAATTGGTACAAGATTAGGAGTGGCAAAATCTACAGTTTGGTACATCCTGAGAAAGAAAGAAAGAAGGAACTGGTGAACTCAACAACGCAAAAAGACCTGGATGTCCACAGAAGACAACAGCGGTGGATGATCACAGAATCATTTCCATGGTGATGAGAAACCCCTTCACATCAGCCAACCAAGTGAACAACACTCTCCAGGAGGTAGGCATATCGATATCCAAGTCTACCATAAAGAGGAGACTGCATGAAAGTAAATACAGAGGGTTCGCTGCAAGGTGTAAGCCATTCATAAGCCTCAAGAATAGAAAGGCTAGATTGGACTTTGCTAAAAAAAAAAAAAAACTAAAAAAAACCCAAACATCTAAAAAAGACAGCAGAGTTCTGGAAAAACATTCTTTGGACAGATGAAACCAAGATCAACCTCTACCAGAATGATGGCAAGAAAAAAGTATGGAGAAGGCGTGGAATAGCTCATCATCCAAAGCATACCAAATCGTCGGAGGCAGTGTGATGGCTTGGGCGTGCATGGCCGCCAGTGTCCCAGTGCCACTGGCAGCCATGTTTAATGATGATGTGACACAGGACAGAAGCAGCCGAATGAATTCTGAGGTGTTCGGAGACATACTGTCAGTTCAAATCCAGCTAAATGCAGTCAAATTGATTGGGCGGCGTTTCTTAATAGAGATGGACAATCACCCAAAACATACAGCCAAAGCAACCCAAAGAAGTGGAATATTCTTGGATGGCCAAATTGAGCATGCATTTCACTTGTTGAAGACTAAACAAAACAGAAAGGCCCACAAACAAACGGCAGTAAAGGCCTAGCAGAGCATTAAAGAGGAAACCCAGCTTCTGGTGATGTCCATGAGTTCAAGACTTCAGGCTGTCATTGCCAGCAAAGGGTTTTCAACCAAGTATTAGAAATGAACATTTTATTTTCAGTTATTTAATTTGTCCATTATTTTTGAGCTCCTGAAATGAAGGGTTTGTGGGGGGGGGTTTGTTTTTTTAAATGCCTCAGTTCTTCACATTTTTATGCAATATTTATATTCAGCCCCACAGACTTAAAGCTGAATGTCTGCAGTACAACTGGCATCTGAGTTGTTTCATTTAAATTCATTGTGGTAATGTACAGAACCAAAATTAGAAAAAAGTTGTCTCTGTCCAAATATTTATGGACCTAACTGTATGTCTGCCTTTCATTTTCCTCACCATACTGATAGATTTGTGGTTGCTGCTTTTTGTCTTTGCACCAGATGGGAGCATGTGGCTTCAACAGTCAGATTCTACCCTTCATCTACCCCATCAGACTGGTGAGGGTTGATGAAGAGACCATGGAGCTAATTAGGGGACCTGATGGTGTCTGTATTCCCTGTAAACCTGGTGGGTTTACAGTCTACTCGTACCAAACATCTCTTTTAACCCTAACAAGCTTAAATAAGTTTATAGTGTTGTTTTTAAGTAGCAATAAACACCTCGTGTTGATACACAGCTCATATATTCCCATAAAAATAGTGCCTGTTTCTTTATTAACTAAAGCTGAACATGTAGTCTGTATTTTTAGCAGTAATACTTTGTAGGTTTCTAAAACTCTAAGGGGCAGCTGACTGATTGTGTTACAACAAAGCTAGTGTAGTTAACTCATCAGAAAGGCTGTGAGCACTCAGAATTATAGCATGGCATTGTGTTTATAATCTGTATGTTAAACATTCCAGAATACATAATATGCATAAGCAGTCTTATTTAAGCTCCTTGGGGGCTCCAAAAAGACTAATGCTCCTTATCTCCTTCTCATTCAAGGTGAGCCTGGACAGCTTGTTGGCAGAATCATTCAGAATGACCCTCTACGTAGATTTGACGGCTATGTCAGCCAAACGGCAACCAACAAGAAGATTGCTCATAGTGTATTTAAGAAGGGAGATAGTGCCTATCTGTCAGGTTGGAGCACTTACACACACACACACACACACACATTGAGTAGTTTACCATATGCGATTATGACTGAATGAGCTGAATATTTAATCAATTCCTTCTCGCTAGGTGATGTGCTGATCATGGATAAGTATGGCCACATGTACTTCAAAGACCGAACAGGAGACACTTTCCGCTGGAAAGGAGAGAATGTCTCAACAACCGAAGTGGAAGGAACTCTAAGCAGACTCCTAGACATGAAGGATGTAGTTGTATATGGAGTGGAAGTACCAGGTAATATCTTGGAATTTCCTTTTTTTTTTTTTTTTTTTTTTTTTTTTTTTTAAAATTTTTTTTATTTTTAATTAAAAAAAAAAAAAAATACAGACTGAGTAAAACTGACAGTTTCCCCTTTGTATTCTTATTTGACACCATTTTACTTCTTAGACATCTTACTGACCATTGAATGTGTGAGAACAAACTTTACTTAAGCATGTCTGTATTCCTTTGTGTGTGTGTGTGTGTGTGTGTGTGTGTGTGTGTGAGAGAGTGTGACATATATATGTGTTTCATTTGGCCAGATCTTTATCTCTAAAGGCTGAACCTTGGTTAATTCTGTGAGATCTGTTCCAAGTTGGGTGTAAATGTATGTGTGATGAAATGCTGTATTTTGCATTCTGCAGTTTAACTATAAGGTAAGTATTAGAGTAGAGAAGCTTCACCTATTGTTACATTTCTTTATGTATTGCTTATTAGCTAAAAGATAAACTAAGCAAAGAACTCAACATAAGCTACAGGCAACAACATGTAATATAACCCCAGTTCCAAAGAAGTTGGCATGGTGAGTAAGATGTAAATAAAAACAGGTGGCAATGATTTGCAAATCCCATAAAGCCACATATTACTGACAACAAACTATGGAAAGTATATCAAAAACTGTTAAAACGGAGAAATTTTTACTACTTCATGAAAAATATTAACTCATTTTAAATTTGATGACAACAGCACGTCTCAAAACATTGCAACGGCACAATGAAAGGCTGGAAAAGTAACTGGTACTAAAAAAGAAACAGCTGGAGGAAAATTTTACAAATAATTAGGCTAGCGGTTAATGGGTCGCTAACATGACCGGGTGTAAAAAGAGCATCTTAGAGCGGCAGAGTTTCTCAGAAGTAAAGATGGCTAGAGGGTTCACCAATCTGCAAAAAACTCACGTCTACAAATTGTAGAAACTGAAACAATTTCAGAATAATGTTCTTCAACTTTAAATTGCAAAGACTACCATCAAAAGATTCAGAGACTCTGATTCTGAGAAATCTCTGTGTGGAAGGAACAAGGCTGAAGCTCAATACTGGATTCCCGTGATCTTCAGGCCCTCAGATGACACGGTATTAAAAACATGCATGAGTCTGTCATGGAAATCACCGCATGGGCTCAGGAACATTTCCAGAAATCACAGTCTACAAACACAGTTCGCTGTCCCATCCACAAATACAGGTTAAAGCTCTCTACCATGCAAAGAAGCCATACGTGAACATGATCCAGGAACACCACTGTCTTCTCTGAGCCAAAGTGAATTTAAAATGAAGTAAAGTAGAAGACTGTTCTGCGGTCAGGCAAATCGAAGTTTGAAATTCTTTTTGGAAAACGCTCCGTCGTCTAGATTAAATAGAGGAACCATCCAGCTTGTTGTCAGCATCCGTTCAAAAGCCTGCATCTGATGGTATGGGGGTGCATTAGTGCCTGTAGAATTGGCAGCTTGCACATCTGGTAAGGCACCATCAATGCTGAAAGGCATACTCAGGTTTTAGAGCAACACATGCTCCCATCCACATGTCTTTTCAGGGCATATTTGGATATTCCAGCAAGATAATGCTAAACTGCATACTGCTGCTATTACAACGGCATGGCTTCATAGTAGAAGAGTCCAGGTGCTGAACTGGCCTGCCTGTAATCCAGACCTTACACCAATTGCAAATATCTGGCACATCATGAAACAAAAAAAATATGACGAAGACGACCCAGGACTGCTGAACAGCTGGAATCCTATATCAGACAAGAATGGGACGACGTTCCTGCCCCAAGTCCAAACCTGCTCAAACTTTTCTGAGACGTGCTGCTGCCATTAAATTCAAAATGTGCTGATATGTTTATTAAAATGATACATTTTCTCAGTTTAAACATTTATGTTTTCTATGTTCTATTATGAATAAAATATGAGTTCATGAGATTTGCATTCCGTTTCTATTTTACATTTTAAACAGCGGCCCAACTTCTTTGAAATTGGGGTTGTAGTTTGAGTTAAGAGTGACAGTTTGCCTCAGAAAATAACATCTGACTTCATTCATGCAAGCTTGCCAAAATGTATTCTGCTGCTTCTTAATCTCTATTGCTAGACAGCAAATGGTGCTTCACACAGCTGCGCTGCAGACGAAAAGAGGTCACATAGTAGGGCTCACGTGTGTGTTAAATCCTCAGCTGCTTTGTTTTTCCACTCATCTGTTTTAACCATATTAATATTTTGCTTGTTCCCCCATGTACAGAGGCCTATATTTAGTTCAGGGATTCCCTGAAGTCTTCCATGTCTCACTGCATGGTGTTCCACAATTAAGCTCCCATATAACTCGCTTCAAGCTGCTTTGGGTCAAAACTGGGGCAGCCTATGTAAATACCCTTTACAGACGAAGACTAAACTTTGCAGAAATAAATGTGTATGCATATAATGAAAAGAGCAGTGACTTTTCTATCTTGCTAAGCTGATAAACTGTACTGCAAGGTAATCAAACACGATGTCTGTAAGTATCATTGCTCTAGATCAAACCTTCAATCTTGAGTAAAAAAAACAAAACAAAAAACAGCAAAATAAAACTCTTCTTATCAGGTAAGGTAACCATTTGAACTGTTAGCTAATGCACATTTAACACAAAAGACAAAACCAGTCACACCTCTGCGATCATTTTTGACAGGTGACTCTGTTCAAGCAGCCAAAAGCTCAAAAATAGGCAGCGTGTCTCACATCAAACAGCAAAACTTCCATTGCTAACAATCGCACAGAATGTCCTGCTCATATACACTGTTTACACACACACAGACACACACACACACACACACGAGACAACATCTGTCCGAATAAAAACACTAAACCAAACACCCAGACTTGGATTCACACACGCAGATGCACACAACCATCAGTCTTTCACACAGACAGCAAGCAGGGGAACTAATGGATCAGCAGAAGCCAGGTTAGAGGGAATGAAGCAAATTAAAAGGAACACAAAATACCGTGCAGTGGCTAGAAAGGGAATGGAGTGACAAAGTAGGTGCTACCTGAAGGAGATGGATATTTGCTACTGTCATCCCCACCCAAAGGGAAACAAAAGCAGACACGGGAGTCCTGTTAGTTCAACCATTTGGGTGATGACAGTGAGCCTGGAACTGTTTGAAAACACTGGAAACAGGTTGTTTTCTTTCTCATTCTCTAATTGTCCACATGGCTTTTCTATGACATGTAGTTTAAACAAATCATTCACGTTTAATATACTATATTTAAACTGTTCCTCAGACTGCCAACACTGTTCAGTAGTACCAGAACCAAGACATCAGCAGGGTACACAGCACAGCTCTACATCGTTTAAGACAACACTGACTCCCAAATCCCCTCAGAACTTGGTTAAGCAACACTTTGCAAATTTAAGTGGAAGTCTGGTGGACTTAGCTCGCTTTTAAATCTAAAGCTTGTACTTTTATTGACAATTATATCTAATATTTTTATTGATATCATTTACTGCTCAAAGCAGACAGGTATGGTTAAGAGGTCCTATCCAGATGTTTAAAATTCGTGCTTATGTATAACAGTGGACCTTCGCTCTCAGCAGGTGACTATACCTTCTCCTTGTCGCTCGCCTCTCTTGCCACAGTGGATCCCTTAAAAAACAAAAAACAACAACAAAAAAACCCAAACACACACAGATTTAGTTTCTTTTCACATTCATGCTGTATCTGATCACCTCTCCTCCCTCATTTCATTTCTTTTTCATGTGTTCTTCTTTCCTTCTCTCTTACCTTGAGATCATATTTCTTGTAGACTGAAAGGCGGTGAGAGAAGACATTGCGAGTAACAATCATATAAGTCTCATCCCCATCAACTGTGAGCCGGTACATCCCCAGAAACTGAGGAAGCAGAGTGTTGCCATGGCACTCAACAATAAACTACAGAAAGAGAAGAAGACAAATATATGACCTTTTTTCAGTCACAATGGATGCTTAATGCCTGCACTAACAGGGAGATTAAGAAATAAAGAAAGACAGATTTCTAAAGCAAAGCACAATATCTTATCTGTACAACTTAGCTTTGTTCTGAGAGATGATAAACAGAGTAAAGGGAGTAAGGAAATCCATTACAACAGCTATCTGAGGACATGACATGACTATGGAACCCAAAAAGGTTTTTTTGATCACTACTGACCAACTCCAAAATCAATAGGAAAAAGAAAAGTTGACTTATTAAAGACAACAGCTTGTCTCTTTTGCTTTTGATGTTATTTTATTAGACACCAAGCTGCTGAACCAAGTCATTAGCCATAGGTTAGCATAATCTAGTTCTTCCTATGGAAGAATGAACAGTAAGTCATACATTACAGTTAAATAAGCCCTTTTTCACCTGATGGTATTTCTTTAGAATGTTGTGCATCTCGGCCACATCCTCGCTGCTGATGGTTTTGATGACGTATCGTTTGTCATAAGAGGTATGGAAGCGGGCCCCACTGCGCCCCTGGGCCTCACTGTTCAAGGGAGCGCTGCGTGTCAGAGAGTTCTGCAAACACAGAGCAGAAACAAAAATGAAACAAGGATAAGGATGTACACACTGAAATAACAGCAGCTTGTCATCTTTGCTCTTTGACAATCCTCACTTCCCTATAAAATCTGTTTTGAAAAAGAGTCAGAACCCATATTGACCTCTCATTATTGAATAGTTGATAGGGAAATTACATTTCTGAGGTAATGCACAGTTGTGAGTGAGCTCAGAAATACAGCAAGTAGATCTGCATTCTTATTGTTTCACCACCTCCCACACTCCAGTCTAAACATGTGAGGGTTTGACCCCTACGCCTGCTGCCCAGCCAAAGCTACGCACAGACGCAAACAGCTGCTGCCCAGACTTTGGAGCTCACAAGTAAGATGATCCAACACCCTGTGGCTCAATCCCTCATTCTCTAAGAATTCCTCACCACTCACCCCCTCTCTTAAACTGGTAGCATCTATTGCTTATGTTGCTGCTAAAAAGTACGAAAACTAAGAAATGACCAAGTCCTAGTGTAAGATTGAAATAATTTGAGTAACAAGCTCAACGCATTAAAGAAATGCATAAATGTATCTTTTTTTTTTGCAGTGGTTACTAATTTTTCTCAGCATATATTTAACACAAAGGTTACTTTTGCACTTTAATGACCCTCCCAAAACATAATCTAATACTTCTGGCATTAAGCACTATGAAAAATAACAGACAAACCTTTAAACCTTCTGACTTCAACAAGTGTCTAATACAGAAAAGCAGTTTAATAGTGACAATGTGGCATTTTGGACTAGTGACTTTCAACTCCTACTGCCCACCGACTGCAGCCAGCTGAGCTCTAATGTAAACATGTAAAAAGGACAGCTGCACTGAGCTGGGAGACAATGACCTCCAAATACAGCCAACTCACTGACTGTACCGGGAAACAGGGATTTACTGGGAAAGAGCAAAAACTAAAGAGAGTGGGCCCAAACAAAAGAGGGAAAAGATGACTGCATTTGTTTTGGAGTAGTTACATGTTTAAGTGTGCTTGTAGCATCAGATCGTTAAAGTAATTAGACTGTCAAACATGTAATAACTGTAAAAAAAACAAAACATGGTTATCTTTAGTAAGTGGCAACCCAATATTCAAATTTAAACCAATCTTATACTACAAATGGTAGAAGTCTTTTTTTTTTACCAAAAAGTCCTGATCATCGATGCCAAACCTCTCCCTGAGGTTTCGAAACACCAGAGGGCAGTACTCTTTGAACTTGAAATGGCTAGGCATGTTCTCCCTGTGTGTACACAAAAATCAGAAAAACACAACGGAGAGTTCATGAATACTATTTAGCATTTTTTGTTATTCCTTTATGCTTAATTTAAAAAACACATTTATTTTTGTGACACACAATAACCTTTGAATTTAAAAAAAGAACTTACTTGTTGAACAGGTGGTTGTCCACTTTAATCTTAGAATAGGCCTTGAAGTCATCTGGCATGAGCATGATGGGAATCTGGACATGGCTTAACTCATTTATCTGTGCAAAGAAAAACACAAAAACAGGATCAATCAGTCATGCATCTAGGAACACGAAGCAGTTTAAAACATGTTTGTGAAGCACGTGGTGTATAAGAGGTCCCAGAAATCCTAGTGCTCCCACACTAAAGCATATATATATATATATATATATATATATAAGTTATTGTGCTTTATTATTTAAAAGACAGTTACCCAATCTGTCCAGGGGCATCGATTAATAATAATCTTAACTGGTAATGTGAAAATTTTAATAGATTACATTTCTAGGATCATGTCGTCTACAAATCTAAAGGACAGCCAGTGAAGAGAATCAAAAGGAAATGCTCCAAAAACTGCAAATGTTTGACATGTTTTTGATGTACAGACAATGACAAAATGGGGACTTTAAAAAGAGTGACACAGAGCCTGTAATGTCTATATAATATCTAATACAAGACAAATAGAATCTAGATAACATGTGGATTTGTAGGAGTAAGAGAATGTGTTGCTTGTGCAGAAAAAAAATCTTAATATCCTCCTTCAAGATCCTGCAGTCTGTGAAGCCCTGCTATTTTCTAATCTTCTTGATAGAACATGTTTACAGTTCAGAGCATAATGACATTTTCCTTTCGGTATGCAGTGCCATTTCTCTAGTCTCTGAAATACAATTTTAAAAGAAACTGGGGAGTCCTCATAACTAGCTAAAAATTGAGCATGCATCCTTTCAAAACCCCCAGCGATGTTTATCTTGAATTTCAAGAGTGATGCTTCAATGAACCTTATACAGTGAACAGGAGGGCTGTGATCACCTAAGGTACATTTGCAGGAGCTTCCCTTGGAGCTGGCCATGCTTCACATTGCTGCACTGCACAGACCTGACATTTGTTATGAATCAGGCACAGCTTGATACACATATGATGTGTGTATTTGTGTGTGCTTGCGTATTTGTTGTTGGCTGCTGGCAGGCTTCCTAGCAGGTTGCTTGAATCTATTAATAACTTCCAATCATTCCACCAAGCATACTTGTGATGAAGGTGCAGGGAGTAGCCTGAAATACTGCATGTTCCTCTGAAGCCAAGTCTCAAATGTGATTTAAGTTTTCTACATTGCTTACAGCTAGGATTGTGCTGAGATGCATAATGAGGTGTCATATCACAACTTCAGCATCGCACTTAAACGAGGTAGCCAATGTTTTTACCATTGGAGATCAACTGCAGCCCTGTAAAGTTGCAGAAATGTTAGAGACAGTATCCATTAGGAAGTTCATAATACCAGTCACAGTCGGGTGAAGACGTGCATTAACAGGTTGAGCCTGGAAGAATACTTCCATGATCATGTCCACTCTCAAATTATTATATATGGCTAAACTGCTATATTAAAATATAGACATTCAACATTAATAATTGCAGACAAATCCGTAACAAATGACTAACAAATTCCCAGCACAGCCAAGATGAAGGGCTAATTCCCCACAGGCTCATGATATAAATTTGTTTTGGTCAAGTGTATAATCTGAGCCTGTTCTGCCACTTGAACCTGGACCCAAGTCCACAGATGTCATATCCAAGTATGTTTCACCACCCTGTTGTGACAGGCACTGTCGTCACTGTGACGTAATACAACAGATGCATCCTGGGTACACAAGGGAGATGTCACCTAATCAACAAAGCTGCGTTTCACACAAGAGCAGAGACAATGCCTGATTCCTCCCCCCCACACACACACACGTGTCTGTGAGAACACTACTGTTCAGCAATGACAATTGAGATGAAAAAATCTGTTAGATAAAAAGAGACGACGGGTCCCTCGAGGTTAATTTTTTCCCCAAACTACCCTCATATGACCACTGGTGTAGAATTACTGTTTCAGCAGCAAATGTCCTTGTTGCTACCTTTAAATTTCACAACCATAAAAACATCAAAGGAAAACATGACAACGTGCCTATGCCAGGATGATAATGTTGCCCTATTTTCACAAATGATGGTTTTTATAGGCTCTATAAAACACCAGCTTCTACCTTGATGCTAAACATTTGTGCAGGTGCCTTTGTGGAAATGTTGTATATAAACTTCACTGACTATAGCGGCACCTACCCCACACTATACAATGTTAAGTAGAGCTATTTCATGTTTCAGGCTCTCATATGACCATCCAGTTCATGTGCTTATTTTCCTCCATCTATCAAACTTGCAGACAATTTCACACCACCACTTCCTTTTTGTCTCCATGGTGATGAAGACTGGTTTTCCGGCCCACGGTGAAGTAAGTGTGTGCTGTTGCTCCATTGGACAGGAAGTTGGTGAAGATAGCATGCTTTGTCAGCAGCTCGGCATAGCTTCATCTTTCGGCACAATGACAGATGACTCACTAATAGTTGAAAGAGCGAATGAAACAGAGTTGAAAAGAAAACTGCTCCCAGACTTTTATATAACAGAAGCAAAACTAATCAGAGCTGCAATCAAGATGTGTAGCCCTTCAGAGACACATTTGACAACGAACAGGAAAGATACAACAAATCATGATCATATTTATCTTTTCTGATAACACCATTACTGATTTGCAAACTATAAGCAGAATGTGTTATCAGTGGAAAAAGTCAAAAGGAACTCATCAGAATGATCACATTACCAAGTTGAACTCCCCCTTTGTTAGTAAAGGTCAAACATAACATTTTTAGAAAGAGAAACAGGAAACATATTCGCATACCATTATTTGATAGTTGCATACAATAGGTCCGGTCTGGCTTTTAAGAAAAACATGTTTCACTACACTATAGGTGGGGAAAATTGTCCATTGTTCTAGGGACGGCTAGAAAGCTTATTTAGGGTTTCTGCCAGTTAACTGTTAGCCTTACAACCTGCAGGACCTTAGCATCAGGGGAATTCTTTTCTTTTAGACACTGGCTGTAACTGTTAAATAAGCTATTGGTTTTTATTACACTACTGCACACATAAAATAACCTTGAAAATCTCTAAAGAGACAAGTAAATGAAAGTAATTCACAGAGTCTTAGGTTAACATTGTAAATGGACTGGACTGCTACTTATAAAGCTACTTATATTGTACTTATACCTTTCTGTCTTCTCTTTTAGAAGAAGATTAACTATAGATTAGATTCCCCTCTTGTTTTTGGATCATACAGTACACATCATTGCAAGTATGGTGTGATGCATTTTTATTGCTTAGTACTGATTTTAGTACTGATTTAATCTTGAACAATATAAAACCACTGGTACGGCTGCAGTTGGTCTGTCAGGAAATTGCTGGCTATGAGTACTGTTCAGCCTTTTGCTGCGCCTGTGGTTTAATGTATGGTGCTGTCAATATAACCTGCTGTACAACTATTTGAATCAGCAGTACTTCTATGACAGATGTGTTATCAATAAATCATAAGAGTGCAGAAGTACAGCAGCTTCAGTGCAACATTTAGACAGCATAACCAGCATTCCTGCATGTGTTTACACCTATTAAACAAATGTCTCGCCACTAGAATCAGAATAAACAAAGCACAGCCTACAGCGACAAACACAGTGACAGCTATGTCCTCCCATGGACATAGTCATAACTGGTTTTAACCAACTTTGGCAGCTATTACTAAAATCCCTTTTAGCCTGTTTTTGCTATCTTTAACAATTGCAAAAGTTTTTCTGGTGTTGGTTTCTCCTTTCGTATCTGTCTGCAAGTCTGCCAATCTACCCATCTATGTGTGAATCATCACAGCAAAATGTGGTGCAGGCAATACACTGCAGCAGGAATTGCCACAAAGTCAATTTGGAAAAACTATGCACATGGTGCTCATCAAATTCACTTGACTGATCATAAGCAAGTGTGACCAAATCTATAAAAGCAGAAGCTTTGGTAGTTACCTAAAAAAAAAAAAAAAAAAAAAAAAAAAAAAAAAAAAAAGGGAAGGGAAAAAAAAAAAAAAAAAAAAAAAAATCTTAAA
>VVHJ01008453.1:1839-37219 GCA_015107715.1 Tylochromis polylepis | reverse complement strand
ACAACACAGAAGAGCTAACTTGTCAGGCCAGGACTCTGCAGTCTATTTACACCTACAGGCCAGTGGGCACTCTTTCAATGATGAGGACGTACACATCCTGGACAGGGAGGAACGCTGGTTTGAGCGGGGAGTCAAGGAGGCCATTTACATGAAAAGGGAAAGACCATCTCTGAATCAAGGAGGGGGCCTAAGGGTACATCTTTCGCCATCTTACAATCTTGTGATTGCAGCCATTCCCCAACTCTCTGTGAATGGTACTCATGGCCATTGATCCGTGGGTATTAATCAGTGGTCTTTAATCAGTAGGTGTTGATCAATGGTCATGAGATTTTGCATTTTAATGACCAAGGAACTGACCTCACAGCCCATTGTTCTCCAGTGGGCTGGTTTCAGTCATTATGCAAATCTGCTGTTTATAAGGTTGGGGAAACCTGCAGTCAGCTGAGACCGAAGAAGTCACTTGGATGAGTGATGAAATGTTTCTCCCACTGAAAACACTACATCCAGATGAACAGAATCAACTTTTTGGGATTTACTTAACTGGATGATTGAGTATGCATCAAGACCTTGTACAAATATATTGTAACTCAGCAAAGCCAGCAGCCAGTTCACTGTCTAACACAGAAATGTTTAAGCCTCGTTGTTTCCCTTACAAACACAAAAGTGTGTGCACAAGTGTGCAGCCATGTGAGTGAGTTCACTTATGTCTTCAGGACATGCATTTAATATATTTTAAGTTTTTCTAAACTTTGTTGATGCCTTGTCTATACATACACAGTGGCGTTCAATCAAACTTTGTAATTACAAGACTGAACTGTTATTAAATTGATGAGATATGCTAAAATGTTGGGACAAGTCGCCTTGATTTATTGGCATTTCACAGTAAACATGGCAGGTTATTTATCTTTCTCCTTCTTCCTTTTCTCTCGCCTCTCAATCTAGGCAGCACTTGGAGCAGATTACTAGTGCTGGCCCTCGGCCTGTGGGCAGTCAGGAGAATGAGGTCCTCACAGTGGGATACCTGTTGAAGCAAATCGAGAACATCCAGGTCGAGACCACCGCAGGCCCTCATCAACTCACAATTGATATTCAGCGTCCCACTGGGACCTTCTCCATTGATTTCCTCGGAGGCTTTACTAGCTTCTATGATCACATAACCAACATTGCCGTTAGGCTGGAGCCCAAGGGTGGTGCGCAGCACCTCATGCTCGCCAACTGCCACTTTGACACAGTGGCCAACAGTCCAGGTAAAAACAAATTAATTACTCATTTGAACAGACATGCCTCTGTGAAGGTGAAACACTTAACGTGGTGGAGCTTGTTTTATTCGTAGTCCACCCCTTGCAAATTAACACCTGGAGACCATGTCAACAACAACTTGTGTGCATTTTATAAAAAAACGTCTTCTTAAATCTGTTGTTGTACCACGAGTGTTCTTTTGTACTATTTATGGTCCCCAGAGGATGGAGCTCATCATACTGACTTTGATCACCTTGATTTGCTGTCATTTGTAGTTAGTGACACACTTAGAAAACTACTTGGTGTTTTTTATTTTTTGAGTGACATTTGGTAAAAAAAAAAGTTAATGGTTAGCGATGGGAGCTGAGAACTGGTTCCAGTCCAAAGTGTCCAGTCCATCAGTATCCTATAGCTTTAGGCCCTTTAGCTTTAGATTCCTTCTTTCCAATGTTGGCATCTTTTTCTGACTAGCTGCACATTGCAGAGCAATGACAGTCATTGGAGCTTTTGCACGCCTGAGTTGCATGCAAGAACATGTACATGAAAGCTTTATTTCTACTCTCTTTAAAAACTGTGTAGTGATCATAAAATAGTTCTTTGATACTTAAAATTTAGTTAAACACCCCCTTACCATCCCAAGTGTCAAAGTGGTACAGATATATCTATAAAGAATCTGATCTATAAACAGAATAAATAATGTTGCTGGTGTACATAAACTCTTAACAACAGTCTTCACTGTTTATGGTCTCTACAGGATAAATTGTAAACTTTTGTTTCCCCTGCTTGGTTTAAATGTGTAGCACATTGGAGTGTGCAGTCATCGTGTTTTAGTCTGGTTTTAATTCAGCATTTTTTTTTAACTCTACACCCTCGAGCCTGGTGGGTAGGCATGTTTTCCCAGCTCTCATTCTCTCACACACACACACACGCACGTTACACACAGCTTCACTGGTAAAAGGATATTGATCCAAGAGGTGTGGACCAGGAAGATACACATATATCCCCCCCCCCGCCTTCGATTTCTTGGAAATCTTAACATTTGTTTATGGAAAAACAAAGAATAAAGGCAGGCAGGACTTGGTAAGGTAAACTCATAAGCTAATTCAAAGTACTTTTTTCCTGTTTAAAGCTAACCTGCACAGATGCATGGATTCTGAAATCTTATGGTGTGACTGAGGGACGGTGATTAATATGCTGCTGTCATATGTGAATGGTACCCAGACACAGGGTGAACAAGCCCCCACCCCCACCTCATGAACTCAGTGAGTGTAGAAAGCCAAAGCACATGATGTCTGAGTTTGCCCCTCTGATCTGCGGGTCATATTTTCCTTACTTTGGTATATTTTCACTGTGTAATCTTTCTGTATCACATGCTCCTTCCTTTTCTTCTCATTGGTGCCCCTTTTTCTTTATTCTCTCACCAGGAGCGGTGGGAGTTATTTATTTATTTAATCGAGTAGTCACATGTTCCTTCACACAGGGCCTATTCTCTACACTCCATACTTTAGATTTTTTATTTCTACCATCTGTGTTTTTTATCTCGCGTTATTTTGCTAGGTCAGGACAGATGGATGTTACGGATGTTAATTGCATTTCTCTGGATGTAAATAGCAGGTTAAGACTGATTTCTGTTGCTCTCACTAATGTTTTAGTAAACTAGAAGCCCACAATTGGTATTCGTGACACACTGCTCCCTGTCTAAGACAGTTTCTCTGTCTTAGGTGCCAGTGATGATGCAGTGAGCTGTGCAGTGATGCTGGAAGTCCTCCATTCTCTGGCCAACCAGTCAACTCCCCTTCACCATGGCGTCATCTTCCTATTTAACGGGGCAGAGGAAAATGTACTGCAGGTAAAAACAACATGTGGTGGGATGTTAAACTAGCCCGGAAAGAGCGCTGGTGTCATTTTATTTAATTTATATCTCTTTTTGTTTTTAATTCTTTTCTCTGTGTCATTGGTTGTTTCTCTCTTTGTCTCTCTGGTTCCTCACGCTCTCCTTTAGGCCAGTCATGGTTTCATTACCCAGCACCCATGGGCCAAGCAGGTGCGGGGTTTCATTAATTTGGAGGCTGCAGGTGTTGGTGGCAAGGAGGTTGTTTTCCAGACAGGTACTTTACCATGCTAGTTTGATGAATTAGCCTTGTTTATTTGTTATGATGCCTTTTTTGGTGTTTGTGTGTGCAGCCTACCATCTATAGCATGCAAAAAATGCATTGCAGGTTCTTCAGTTAAAGCAGTCGACGACTGCTCCTTTGCTCAATATTTTAAAGAGACTTAAATGCTTACATCACCAAAATACAAGCAGGCAGTTGTAAAAACAGTGGAGGCAAGGGGACAAATAACCTTGATGATGTATCTTTGTCTACAAAATGATGAATCTGTATGACAGAATTTAGGAATCTCGGCTAACTGTCAGGTATCAAAAATATTTCAGCAGCCTCTTCTCCCTTAAAGGTCCAGAGAACCCGTGGCTGGTCCAAGCCTACGTGCATGCAGCCAAACACCCCTTCGCCTCTGTGGTCGGCCAGGAGGTCTTTCAGAGCGGTGTCATTCCCTCAGACACAGACTTCCGCATATTTAGGGACTTTGGTAACATCCCAGGTAACATCTCACACTACATAACAGAAGCTAATAATGAAAATGTGCAGGTTTCCTCTGCAGAATATGGTTATAGATAAACATTACTTTATTATGCTTGTTTTAATAATGTCAGGAAGGATGTCCTTCCTGACCCGCTGCTCTTCCAGCAGTACTGGTCAGAATTTAGTGTAGTTTGCACACAGTGATCCACTTAATGGGTCTTCACCTAAATTGTGCTCAAGGTCATATTTCCTGTTTTATGGGTAATTTTACATTTTCATAAGAATCCCTATTCTTCTTGAAATCAGATTTTAGTGATGCGACAGTTTTCGAGCCTCCTTGACTTCTCTGAGAATTTTAATACTTGCTAGTTTGCATAATGCAGCCACCGACAATGAAATTTATCACTTTCGTTCTGTACATCACACATTACAGTAACCTGTAAATTGCGATGACTTGTGAGCCGGATGAGCTGTTGCTTTACTGGCGCTCTGGTTTAATATATTTTTTTGCAGGCATTGATCTGGCTTTCATTGAAAACGGCTTCATCTACCACACCAAGTACGACACAGCTAACAGGATCCTAACAGACTCGATACAGAGAGCGGGTAAGCAGTGGACTTCACATGCTTCCATGCCCAAATATTTTATTCAAGACTCATTACAAATATATGAGAGCTGTCACTGCAACACCATTTTTCTGTTACAGACACACCTGCTGTGCATTTGTGCTTTGTCCACCAGTCTGTCTGAGAACTTAGAAATGCACACGTACAGCAGCAGCCACAGACTGTTGCCCCTTGTGCTTCTGCGTTGCTGAATAATTTTGCTTTGCTTAGCAGAGAATCCAGTCAGACAGCACTAAAAACCTTGGCATTAGTTGGCATCTTTCCTCTCTCCCTCAGCAACTACTGGACACATCTCCCTTCTGTTCTTCTGTGTGCATGAATTATTAGAGAGAGAAGGCGAGATTTCAGACGGAGGCAGAAGGTATTTTTAGTCTGTAAAGAAGGGGGCAGAACAGTGCTGTAAGGTGGAGAGTAGGACACAGCACGGGAGGCGAGGATCTATCAGCAGTTCTGCTCTTTAGAAGCTTGTGATGAATACACCCTTTGGCCTCTGCTTAAAAAGCTACATCTCTGGGTTTGGGCTAAGCGAAGCAAGCGATTCACTTTTGTTTAAAACAAACCCAGCCTGGATTTTTTGGAGCGATTTTATGTGAAATGTTTTTTTTTTAAAGAGCATGTTGCTGTGTTTATAAAACGAATCTTATCATTACCATCAGTGCTGGCTTTGTGACAGCACACTTCAGAAACAGAAAACGGAAAGCTGTGGGCAAATTGCAAGCAGTGAACTCTGCACGATCAAGATTTTGTACAGTATTTTTGGCCACAGTGAAGCTACCAGGTGGGGGGGGGGGAAACAACTGAAGTTTTTGCTGCAGAAACACACACACACACACACAGTGTAGTGGAGAAAGTCTACACACCCCTGTAAAAATACGAAGTTTTTGTGATGTTAAAATATGAGACGACAATGAGTCATTTCAAAACTTTTCTTGCCATTATGTGACCTACAACCTGTGAAAAGTATAAAAACATAGAATAAGCTGGTTGCATGAGTGCTTTCGGTTTTCTTGAGTAGGAGTCTATTAGCATGGCACATCTTGACTTGATTTGCTTGCTCTCCCTTAGACGAGTGCTGCAAATCTATCAGATAGCACTTGTGCACAGCTCCCTTCAGGTGATCCCACACATTTTTTAATGATTTAGATCTGGACTCTGGCTGGGCCATTCCAGATTGAACTGGGGCTTTAGTCAAGGTGGAGGGACAAGCATACATCCCAATCAACAAAATAATGGCTTCAACAGAATCAAATTAAAGTTTGGTGGGTTTTTTTGGTTTTCAGTAGAAAATCTGTGGGGTGACCTGAAGAGGGCTATGTAGAACAGCAATCTGACACATTTGGAGCGTGTTTGCAAGGAAGCGTGGGCAAATGTTGCCAAGTCAAGACATGCCATGCTGACGAATACTGAATGCTGTGATAAAATCAAAAGGTGCTTCAATAAAGTCTTAGTTTAAGGGTGTGCTCATAAGGCAACATAGGATTTTCAAATTGATACCATAAGTGTATCTACTAGGAGGCTGAGGGGTAGTGCTGGCAGTATTTTTATATCCACTGTACTCTTGCTGATCCTTCCTGTAATCAGATTTCTGATCTGAGCTGAACTTCATATTTGAAGCCAATTTTACAGAAAGCCCTTGGTGCCCCATAAACTTGTATACAGCTGTAAATAAGATTTGCTGTCTCTCTCTCTCACACACACACACACACACACACACACACACACCACTGAGCTTTTCCTCCTCCCACAGCCATCCTCACTGAAACAAATACATGGTGTATACATACTCTCACATGTATGCACTGTCACTCTGTAATAGTGCACATAAGGCACACCAGTGGAATGTGGGAGAGTACTGTCCTTATCTGTCAGATCTTATCATCCTCTCTTACATGTCCTGTCATGGGGAAAAAAAACTCTTCTGTGAGTAAAACAGTATACGTGTGTTTAATTGGTTTTACAATATTATTGTATGTGTAAGAGGTTGCAGTAGGCATCTGCATGTGTTGGGGGGTGTAATTTACCAATATAGTGCCATTTAACAGGCCACCTCCTCTGTGTAGCCTTTTCTGCTCAGTCAACAATAACCGGTGTAATGCATGTGATATGTCAGCTCTGTAAAGGATGATCCTTTTAGTCATGTGAGGTTATCACTTTCATATTCAGTCATATAATCTGTTTACTTCCCCCGAATGTGGGGTGGGATGGAATCACAAATAGTGGAAACTCCAAACCTCTATTGACTAAACCTCCCAGTTCCTCTTATTCTGTTGTCTGGATAACTGGATTGTATATGGCAGTCTGCCCAGATGATGCACACTATATTCTTTATGCAGTAAATGCACTGAAGCTTTGACTGTCTTTAACTCCGTATTTACATCCTGTTTTCAGGTGACAACATCCTGGCTGTTCTGAAGTACCTGGCAACGTCAGAAAAGTTGGCTGATTCCTCAGAGTACCGCCATGGCAACATGGTATTTTTTGACCTGCTAGGTATTATTGTGGTAGCTTACCCAGCTCGTGTTGGCACTATCCTCAACTACATGGTGGCCACAGCTACTTTCCTCTACCTGGCCAAGAAAGCCTCAATGCCTGGCCATGGAGGTAGGTCACCATTTCCTGCACTTAATCCTTGTTACTGATTGGTCTTTAAATCAGGGATTCTCTCTAGGGGCAAGGGAGTCCTTGAAGAGATCATTTTCTAAGAAATTGGTTGTTAAGGGTTAGGGTTACGTCACTTAGCAGAACAGTAATGAACATGAAATGCTTGTTTCATTTGCATTAATGGTCCCAAGTTGCATATATTTTAATGATATGTTGCAGTTTTAAGATTTTGAACAAATAGCTTTGAGGAGCTCTTGTGGATCTGCAGAATAAATTGGTAAAATCCTAATTAATTGGCTTAACTGGTCACCTGTCTTTGTGTCTCCAAGGTGGGCGCTATGTTCGAGACCTGGCCTGCGCCACAGGTGTAGCATTGCTCAGCTGGTTTGTCACCCTGTTGTCGGTGCTGATTGTGGCCCTGCTTGTCACTCTGTTGGGCCGCTCCATGTTTTGGTACAACCACTTCTATGCCTCAGTCTGCCTGTATGGAGCTGCAGCCACCGGCAAGATGATACTCATACACACGTTGGCCAAGAACCTGTACTACGGGGTGAGTGAGTGGAGTTTTAAATATAGACCTTCCAGTAAATTTCAAGCAGAGACCGAGAGGCAGGACACGATTAGCAGTAGCAGTAAAGTGGCCTTTGGAGGATTTTGGTGGACAGATTAGAAACACTGAATGTGAGATGTACTGTTAAATCTTTTAGGAGCATTGTCTGGTTGCATGGTAGACGCGACATTATGCATCACTGTCAAAGATGTGGCTTCTTTCTAAAACCCACTTATATTTGTTGAATAGGAAAAATGAATTTTCACAGACGAGTCTGAGACTATTTGTCGTGTTAAAGTTGGAAAAAAAAAAAATCTTTTTTTTTTCTTTAAAGCAGTTGAACAGCTGCTCATTAAGGCAAATATCCAAACAGCCAATCATATTGCAGCCACAGTGATTTAGGTGTGCAGACAATGTTCAAACTGAGCATCAGAATGGGGAAGAAAGGCGATTTAAGTGACTTTGGATATGGCACAATTGCCGGCAGTCTGATCTACTGGGATCTCCAGTGTTTAGAGAGAATGGTCAGAAAAAGTCAGAAGTCAAAGGGCCAGACTGCTTCAAGCTGATATGAAGTTAACAGCAACTCAAATAACCACTTATTACATACAAGGTATGCAGGAGAGCATCTCTGAATGCATCTCACAACACATTGAAATCTGAAGCAGATTGGCTACGGCAGCAGAAGACCACACTGGGTGCCACTCCTGTCAGCTTAGAAGAGAAAACTGAGGCTACAGTTCAAAACTGGACAACAGAAGATTGGAAAAAATGTTGACTAGGCTGATTAATCTCAATTTCCCCTGCAACTTTCAGATAGTAGGGTTTGAATTTAGCATGAAAGCATGGATCCATCCTGCCTTGGATGAACATTTCAGGCTGTTGGCAGTGAAATAGTCTGGAGTATATTTTATTGACACACTTTGTGCTCCTTAGTACCAACTGAGCACCTGTGGGGTATGGTGGAATGGGAGATTCACATTATTGATGAAAAGCTGACTAATCTGCAGTAACTGTGTGATGCCGTCATGTCAGTATGGACCAAAATCTGTGTTTTCAGCACATTGTTCAATATGTTCTACAAAGAATTAAGAGAAAGGGGTCTAACCCAGTATTAGCAAGGTATACCTAAAAATTGGACGGTAATTGTAGAGTTCAAATCGGTCTTAACTTATTCTTATTGATTGTTTTCTGATTGTAGTAAAGTGGATATCACAGTATTTCACTGTGACTGATGCGTCACGATGACTCGGTAAACTGCTGAAGATCGTTTGTGTGCGTTTGTGTTCGTGTGGTTATAAAACTGTAGAAATGTGAGACAGACTGTCCTCTGTGCCTCACATGTACGTTTGCCAAATTTGACCTTGCTCACTGTAGTTTTCAATAGGCATTCATTCAGCTCTTAGATGTTAGCACCTCTGTCATAAAAGCAAAATCCATTTCTCACATCCTTTAAAAGAGAGTGTTATAGATTTCTTGGTAAGTTGTTGAATTCTATGTAGAAACGGATGGTTGAAATTGAATGGGCGTATTGTATGTCTGACATTTATAAAATACGAGCAATAATTTAAAGCTGAAAGAGCTGCACTGAATTGATTTAGATATGGAGCCACAGCTTACCACAATGTGAACTGCAGCTATTATGGCCATTTTCCAGTAAGGACACAGACTAACCTTTGTTCCAGATTACATAACGCTTCAGTGAAACAACATGACTATTGAAAGAACAGCATGCTTCCTTACTCTAATCCTGAATGGTATTTTCTTCAAGAAAAATGTCTAGCTCCAAGGACAGAGAGGAAACAAATTATTGGTCCTCAAATGAAACTTATACAAGTTATAGTCATTGTCTTTTTCCTCCTTTTAGTTTATAGTTGTGATTTCAGGACAAAGCAGTGGAAGTTATTTCTTTTTCTTTTTTTCTTTTTTTAATCCACATCAGATGAGAGTTGATGATCTTATTTGCAGTTTATGTAAGAAGATCCCAACACTCACATTTCACCCAAATAAGAACCTCTAAGTACGATTTCACTATTAAATCATGTGAACTGAAACTTGACAGCAGACCAAAAACCTCGCCAGTCACTTGTTTGCAGTTTGAAAGTTGAAAGTTTAACAGTTTTAAGTGAATCCATTGATTGTTATGCCTAATATATGAGTAAGATGAGTATATTAGTGACATTAATCTGTTACTGATATCCCAAATAAACTAAAAGTTCTGATTAGGATGATGAACTCGACAGACTTTCAGAGAGCCTTCTCTGTAGTTGTTGTGTTTTTTTGTTTGGTTTTTTTTGCAAAACAACAATTAGATTTCCATACTTGCAGGTTAAATCCTCATCTGTCAAAGCAGCACACACCTTCCCCTGCACATTTCTTGTATGTTGAGCTTTTGTTTTCCTCACAGGGCGTCCGCCTGGTAGAGCTGGGTGACCTTTACTTTGATGTGAGCTTGCTGCTGTGGTGCTGCAGCCTGGTGTGGTTGACCCAACGTGGCCTGTGTTCAGCCTACGTGCCCATGCTAATGGTGGCTTTCCCCCTGGCCACCAGACTGCTGCTGGCAAAAGAATTCAAACACAGCGGTAAAGACTTGATCTCAAAGTTGACCTTGTTTACCATGATTGAATAAAGCGCAGGGTACTAAAAACTGTTGAAAGTAAGTACGCTTTGTTTAATTATTAATACTTTTGCTAGAGTCACAAGAGTAAATTATGTATATGCTCATACCTGCTCTTTATAGCTCTCTTAGCAGTAAGATGAAGCTAGCATCCTCTCATTGTACTGTAATCTTATCAGGCTATTTTAGAGGAGTGTGTTATTGCAGAAATAGTCAAAGTAGATCTCCAGCTAACTGCAGGAAATAAACTGAGGTGACCCCTCTTCCTTTCTAGCTCCTGTTGTCCTCTTGACCAAAGGCCTCTGTATGCTTAAAGTTCTTATCAGACCATCTTATGTCTTTTGAAAAATAACACATAAAAGCCTTAGATACATATCACCGAGGTGGGTTTTGTTTTTTTTGCCCCCAAGTGATCAAAATGGTTCAGGATTGGATCCTTAATAGTTAAGTCGCTAGATAAATAGTAACAATATATGATGGGCAGATCATACAGCCTCCTACAGACAAATCCTAAGGAGCACCTGACTGGAGGAACGCTTCTCCTGGGTGGTCTTTAGAGTTTAGCGAAATGTGTTTCTAAATATATTGTAGGCAGGAAATAAGGCATACAGTCACTGGATCTGCAAAATTCAATGCAAAGCATGTTGTTTTCTTCTCCTTGCACAGCAGGAGAAGAAAACAGGGCTGGATTCACATTTGAGCTGCAGTGTTTGCATGTTCCACTTTTAAGACTGTATAAACACTTTTCTCTTTAAGATGGATTTTCATAGCTGTGGGGGCAGCTACGAGAATCCAGTGTGTGTGTTTCTCTTGGCTGGCTCAGTTATACCTGACAAAGATGAATTTTTTCTCCAGGAGCATCAGCGAAGTACTGCGTGCTGTACCTGCTGGGCCTGGCATTGCCATATGTGCACTTCATGTTTCTCATCTGGGTGGTGTTTGAGATTTTCACTCCCATCATGGGGCGGAGTGGCACAGAGATACCCCCCGAGGTGGTGCTGGCCTCCTTAGTCACTCTGGCAACCATCTTCCTTTCCTCCTTTTTTGTGAGTATTTCTACATTATATATTAGAGTGAGAAGAAAATCTGGATTTTTTTATTTTTTATTTTTTTTAAGTAGAAGAAACAAAGAAATCCCATTTTGAATTAGACAGAATGTATTTGACTAAAGAACTGTTTCGATTAATCTGGTAGTATTAAGTTTATTTTCATGTCAGATAAGGAAGGAAATATAAGTATAGTATAGAGTATAACTGGCAGAAGTGAATTTAATTTAGAAAATGTGTTGGTGAATCAGGTATTTAGTGTCACCTTTGTTGTATTTTCAAATGCTTGTTCCTTCTGCTGTTCAGTAACACACGCTCATATCTTTGTCAGCTGCATTTTATCTACTTGGTGCGGAGCACTAAGCGGATCATGGCAGGTCTTGGCTTCGGCTTCACCATCGTGTTCCTGTTGGTGTCCTGTGGCCTCTTCTTTCCTTATTCAGGCAATCTAGACAGCCCGCGGCCAAAGAGAGTTTTCCTGCAGGTTGAAATTCACAACACACCCACAAAAACACAAATATACACAGAAATGATACAGATACAGTATGTAAGAAAAACGGGATCTGCAAGGAGAAGGTAAACCAGTAAATATATTCATATTCATAATAGCCAAAACCTAAAGCTCTGGCCTGTCCATTGCATGAAGTTTGAGGTCTGAGTGACTCAGTTTGAAATGAAAATGATGCAAAAAGATATTTCTAAATGAGTGGCAGGAGCTTAAAACTGCTGGACCTGCTATTATGCTTTTTCTTATTTTTTACATACATAAAGTTGATTCCATAACCTTTTGGACAAAGACATATTTTTTCAGTATTGCCTGTGCACACCACCACAGTCTATTTTGTGTTTAAAATAAATAAATAAATAAAAGTCAACGTGTGACTGAAGTGCAGACCTGCAGCTGTAATTCAAGGGGTTTGGCAAAAAACCCTTGAATTAAAGTACGGTCTAATCAGTTTTGCAGGATTTGGCTGAATCTGAGCTGATTTCATAGTCCCGTACACTGCACAATTCATCCTGCTGCTTCTGTCAGCAGTCACAAGAAAGTCCTCAAAAAACCCGTTTCCACTGGCAGCAATACATGCTCATGTCATAGTGTTACCTCCACCACATTTAAAAGATAATGTGGTATGCTTCAGATCATGAGCTGTTTCTCTCCTTTTCCATAATATTCTCCACCATTCATTGTGGCACGTGTCCATTTTGGTTTCATCTGTCCAAATAATTTTTTTCAGAACTGTGCAGGCTCTTTTAGAGCTTGTGTGACAGTCTAATCTGGCCTTCCTGTTCTTGAGTGCAACCTGCCCGTTTGCACCTTGGTGTAAATCCTCTGAGTTGTAAACACTCTCCTCGAGAGTGTTCTTGACATGTTAAGTTGTGTTTCTTAAACATGGAAATAATTCTGTCATCTTTTATTATTATTTATTATTATATTTTCCTCCCTGACATGCTCACATATGTAATTTCGATTAAGTCATTCCAGCTAAACAGATATAACACAAGGCACATGAAAGAAAAGAGAACATGTTAACATCAAAGAACTTAGCTGTTTTGGGTTTGTTTTTTCTGTAACTCTCCCTGCAGCATACAACACGGACCTTCCACACTCTTCAGGGCCAGGTGGAGAGCCGAGACTCAGGTCTGTGGATAAACAGCTTTGACTACACAGGCATACAGCACATCACACCCCACATCCCCGAGATCAACGAAACGGTTCGGACCCGCTGCAGAGAGGACCGACCTTTCTGCGGTTATCCCTGGTTCCTGCCTGTCAAGTTCCTCAGCAGGTCAGCCTTGTAGCTTTGATGCCTCCGGTCTCATAATGAACACTTGTTTCAGTACTGCTTTGAACTTCACAAGTGCTTCGGTGTGTTTGCAGGAAGAACTGGTACCTCCCCGCTTCGGAAGTGTCTCCGAGCTCTCCGGTGGAATTCAGCCTGCTGTCCAAAGAGGAGACGAGCTGGGGAACGATCAAGATGACCTTCAGTGCGAAAGGTCAGGAGCAGCTAATAGAGAGTTAAGATTTTAAAGACCGAAAGAAGTACCAAGTGATAGCAGACGGAGCGAACCCAAAACATGGACCAGGTGTAAATCAGAAAATTGATGACCATTTTTAAAGAGCATGTGATCACATGTGAAGGACGTGTGAAGAGGATGTAGCGTGTTGATTTTTAGTTGTAGGTATCACTTTGTGCTTCCTCCTTGACTTTCCTGTTTCGTGCAGGCCCGAGCCACATGTCTTTGTATCTGATGCCTCATCGAGGTGCCAGCCTCTCCACCTGGTCCTTCGGTGATGGGACGCCTCGATTTGACCTGAGCGGAGAATATTTTATCTTCTATTCACACGGCCTTGACGCTCCCACATGGACCTTCTGGTTTGAAATACAGGTACTGACCTTTTCTTCTTATTTACATTTCCTATTTCCATCCTCAAAGTGACTTTGGCGCATCAAGACAGAGATGGCAGTCTGCAGCGGCAATCACCTGCAATAGTTTTGCAAATAACGGTAATTAACTGTGATAAACGGGCAAATATCATGTACATGTTGCTGTCAACATACACAAAAATTCACAGTAACTTGTTACATTCAGAGCCCAGCCACAGCCACATGAATTTGAGAAAGAAATTCCTCCACAAATGGTGACGTAGTTGCTGCAGGACGGCAATTTAAGTGCAAAATAACAGGTGACTGGCAACTTTTATTTTTAATCGGAATACAACCAGTTGAGTCAGTCCCAGTATTTTAAATAAATTCGTCACAGATGACTTGACTAACTGGTTAATTGCAACATGTTGTCACATTGTCTGGATTTATAAATTAGATGGTGATTATTTGCAAACCTGAGTGACTGCAGTCAGTCCAGCAGTGAGACCCGTGATTGTTTGGCGACAACCTGTGCAACTGCCATCTGAAGCTGGTCACCCCGCTACTTGCAGTTGTTTGCTAAAAGTGAAAGATACCAGCACAGTTACCAGGAAATCACAGATTTTTCCTAGTCACAAGGTTTTTGTCCTATTGTTACTGTCAAACATAAGGCCCGGGGGCCAGAATCGGCCCGGTAACGACTCCAAAACAGCTCACAGGATGGCTTTGTAAAATATAAATTAGGGGACAAATTTTGGACTTTGAACTATATTTTCATCAGTTTTACAACTTTTACAGCTATAAAGAGCTCCCCAACAGCCACTGATACTCCATCATACTGAATAAGTACTAGATAACCAATAAATAAAAGAAAAGTTCCTCGTGGCTCAGATGAACTCCTCATGCAGCATAATCAAGACATTGCTAATCGTATTTGGTTCTGCTGTTTTATTTCTGTCCCTCTGTTTGTCAGCCTCCCGCAGACCCTGACCCATCTGGCCCAGAGGGGATCATCTCGGTCGCCATCTCCTCCCACTATTTCTTTGGGAAAGACCAGAGGACTGCTCAGTTGGAGGAAATGCTTCACAGGTTCCCCACGTGGGCTTTTCCCTCTTCCTGGGTCAGTACCTATGACATGTACCGATACTGAGGACGTCACACATCCCACGAGGCTGCTGCAGAGGAGCACTTAGGCCCACAGGGCTCCACGAGACAGATGTAGAAGAGATTCCAAGGAACAACGCGGAGGAGCGACCCCGCTGCCTTTTCACTCAAACTGTAACACACAGCACATGCGAGCTCTGCACCAGCCAGCCTGAGAGACCCCCACCACTGTGTCAGTAAGCACTGTAGTTAACCAAGGAGAGATGCTCAGTGCACTGCTCACTCCCGGGTTTGTGAAAGGAAGGGGTTAGTTTTCTTTTTTCTGGTCTCTACTCGGTCGATCGTGCCTTTTGCTTTACTCGCTGTAACTTGCTTTTCCTTTCGCTCACATCCACCCCCGCTCTTCCTCACTAACACCAGCGCTCCTCCCAAACGACTAACATCACACGGCTACCTCCACTGCTCTTTATCAGCAAAACCACTCTGGCCGTTGTCATATTAAATGTGTCTCTACCAACTGCTCCGTGCATCGTAGGCTGTAATAACACACGATGGATGAGTTCCTGTTTCTCTCCTCCACTGAATTCAACTGGATACTTTGAAAGTCACTTTTCATTAACCTGCACTTGTGTTAATAGTTTTTGATTTTACTGACTTGCCCTTCTTTACTAAGACCACTGATTTATTTTTATGTTTTTTGGAGCCACGTATGTTAACGAGGAATGTAACGCCTGCTTAAACTGTCGGCGGACGTGGCCTGCAGACAGAAAACTGTTAAATGAAAACAGATGGCTGAATTCAAGCTTTTCTGGAAATGGTGGTTAAATCTGGAGGGCGGTGTGATTACACCTGGCGTATTTATGCAGTTTAATTTTGTTTTGGAGTTTGAGATTGTTCAAGATTACCCCCCCCCTCGAGTCCACAGGGGGGTGTACCTTTGCATCCATTTCACATTTGTTCTTACTGTGTAATAACTGCACTTTTTTTTTCTTTTTCCTTTTTTTTTTAAGAGAGAGAGGGGGAAAAAAAAGGAAAGCTTGACTATATAGTCAAGCTATCTCCAGCAGCACCAGCAACTTTAACAAATCTTTTGCTTCACAAACAAAAGCAGAACTGTAATTTTTTTTTTTACCCTGCTCCCGGATTTTCAGATGTGATCCTCTACTTTTGTTTATCGCATCTGTAAACAAAAGAAATGCCTTCTGGGGTTTTTGGACCGTGGGTCGGATAATTTAAGGCGTCTGAAAACATCGGGAATCTGGGATGGGCTTTAATTCACACTTTTTGATCTTTCCCTTTCTTCAGTGTAAAATCAGTGATGCTGCTGGAGAGGGCTCACTTTTATTTGTGGTGGTGTTTTTTTTCCGTAGCTCACATCCACAGTCCGCTTCACATGGTGCCACCACTACCTCCGGACTAATCAAACCCAACACCGAGATAACAGTTTCAGTTTGAATGTTACTGTGGGAAAGCTTCAGAGGATATTTAGCTAACAAAAGTTAACTAATGTTGGAAAGAGAGATTATTTTAATGGTTTATAAAGCGTCACCGTGCTTATCTGTGGGCTACCTCCATTTATAGATGTCCACATATCTGTGTTTTCAGAAAGTCCGACTTCCCCGCCTCCCTGAGTTTGACTCCTCTTTAAAGGAGTCAAAGGTGGAATCGGGTTGTTGACTAATGAAGCAGAAGTCTTTCGTCCACCTTGAGTCCACCCAGTGAGGCGTCACCGTGAACCACGTTGTCCGTTTGCCACAAAACGAGAAATCACAATGAAAGGAGGCCTTAAAGTTTTGCTTCCAAAGACGCACAAAACGTTTACTGTTGTGGACACAAACATCTCAGTGGTCTTAAAAAGCTATCAAGTGCCACACTGCAAAGCGTTTTCATGCCCGTGGATTGTTAACATCCATCACAGCCTTCAGCAGATTGTCCCACTGTGCGCTGTTTTTTTTTTTTTTTTTATAAATGCTCCACATGAGCAAAACTCGAACAATTGTAAGGTCATGAAAATGATATTAAGCCACTCTGTAGCTATTCTGGATTTATATCTCAGCACGTGAGTGGAGTTTGTGTTCGTGTCGCCTCACAGGTCTGATCAAATGATAAAAGAAGATTTCGTTTTTGCCGGTTTCATAGCAAGGAAATAAATTTCAGTCTTAACTTTGATGACAGGCACTTGAAGCGCTTCAACTCCACCTGCTGAGGAAGCCGGTGTGATGCAGGTGAAAGAGCCTGCTTGGACTTTATCACCTTATCAGCTGATTCCTGCAAAGATCCGTGAGACCTCAGTGCTCCTTCAAAAAGACACATATATAATAAAAAAAAAATCATTTTTGCTTGGTGGTGAAGTAGTTTTTGCTATCATTAAAGGACTATGCCTTTTTTTGCCATTTACCTCATGATAACATGCATCACCTCGCCCCTCTGACATGACATGCTGTTCACGTTTCAGGTGTCTGCAGTTTGATTTGTGCTGCACTAAAACCTGGGGGGGGGAAAAAAAAAAGTCCAGTCCTTTCTTATGTGTTAACTGACGCCCGACTCTGTACTTGACCCTGCTGCTCCAGACTGAAAGATGGATTTGGTTTTTTTCTTTACTCATTTTGTCCTTAGATGTAATATCCTTCAAGGGACATAAGAAGGTTGCAGGTACTGCTGTAATAGAGGTGCAGAGAGGGAAAAGGCAAAGAAATGGCTCACCCTACACTGCTGTTGCTCCCACTGTTTGAGAGCTTCATACACACTTCTTTTCAGATGTGAGTGAATTGAATTTACTATGCGACAGAGTCTAATGTGTTAGTGTGAGCTAGTGTGGGCTTAGAGGCCGACCGGGCACTGCACTGAACGTTTTTGTTGAGCGTGAGTTCAGACTTTAGCTTTATCTTCATCACACATAACAGTCTAGTTAAAAGTCCATATCGGGTCAAGAAATACGTTCTTTAACTGTGGGATACTTTTAAACGTCTTAATGGGATTCTTAAAAATATTACATTTAAAGTTTTTTCTTTAAATTGACTTTTCATCCACATCTGTAATTGTTCATTTTGTTCTCAGAGTTGTTTTCTAACAAGACTGATTTTCTTCTTTAGTGATCGTCACATAACCGTTAACCTTCTTCCTTGAAGTTGTTTTTTGTTTGTTTTTTAATAAATGCACCTTTGTTTCCTTAGTTGGAACTGTTGGCTGTTCTGCTTTGGATTATTGGGTCTGGTTAACAGGGTATCCATGTATTCAATTTATGGGATGATTTTACATTATGCAAAATGTTTGAATTAAATTAACACTTGTACAACAATTAAAAAGCTTCTTACGTTTAATCTTGGCAAGTGTCACTTCTTTAGACATGCACACAAACGAACGTCATCAGCTACTGTATATCAGTTACATGGTGAGGCAGAGTTTCATCTACACCCAGGTAATTTCAGGGTTAAGCCCAGTTTTTCTGTACTACTTCTTACTTGGACACATCGGCATGGTAACTGGCTACTGACCAGTGTCACCAAGCTGAACTGGAGTGAATGTGTCTGTTTTCCGCCAGTAAAGTATATCATCGATACAAACAAAACGCCTGCAGGTCTGTTACAGCTGACCCTGACATGGCATCCATTTGAAACTTGTTTACCTAAAAATTACATTTCAGCCATGAGAATTTCTGCACAAGTAAAATAACTCTGCTCTCTTTCTACAGGCAGAGAAAACGCTAATGAGCATGTGCAGCAAAAGTGCAAACTTGCTGATCTTACATTAAAACTGCATGTAGAGATATGAATTGTTTTTTTATATAAACATCAGAGGGACACTACAGCTCGAAGAATAAAACCCAGAACTGTCTTTTAAACGTAAATTTAATGAAACAGTAAATTTAAAGTCAACAGATTCCCCTGTGTCTTATCAACATTGCAACTCTATTAATAAGCCCGTTAACTCTCAGTCTTTTTGGGTGTCAAACTTTATTAATATAGCAGCTCTTTTCTCAAGTATTTAAAGTTGTGCACACACACACACACACACACACGTTGCTGCTTTGTCTGCAGCTGCTGGGTTGCTTTAAAAATAAAGAGGTCAAAGAGGCAGACAAACCTTTTAAAAATAATTTATTGGTCTTTATGTACAAGGAAGAAAAAAAAAAGGAAGTAGAAAACCAAACATGAATAGAAAAGGCAAATATACAAGAGAGTATCTTTACACTGCATTGAGGATGTCTGCTCCCCCAGAGATAAATCTCAACTCTGGGGAAACGAGCAATACTTTTAAACTGTACACAGTTGGGAAGGAGCTGCTGGCCACGTCTGACCGACCGAGCGAACGATGCTCCTCCCCTGCGGAGAAGGAAACCATAAAAGATCCGAAATATTCATTTCCGTAGGAAATTGTCTCATATACCGTCAGCATTAGTTTTTGAGCGATGTCGTTTCTGATGAGAGGGCTGGGATGTGCACGAGTGAGGTTTTCTTCCCTCTGCACGAGGGCTTGAGCGTTCAAATCGAAGCAATGGGGTTAAAACAGAAGGCCTCTGGACATAAAGTCTTTGGTTCATCAAGTTTCCGTGTTCAAGTAAAGCTTGTAGTGGAGCTGTATGCTTGTTCAGAGTGGAAGGAGGGTCAAAGTAGACGACACAGAGCCACTCGGGCCGTCTCGCCCTTTTTGTGTATAGTGACGGGCAGCTCATAGAACAGAAACCCTTCAAGAATCTAAACATATAAACACACCCAACTATAAAATATCATTTTGGTCTAGGATGAGAAGCGCACAGCTGGGGGGAATGAAAGAAAAAACAAAAAACAAAACCCAAAAGCAGTAGTAAGCATAAAAAAATAAAGCTGAGTAACATTTCATTACATTGCACGATATAATACTGACGCCTTGTTTTTCTTTTAGTGCTTGTAGTTGAGCCAATGCACGACTTTGATAACTAAAGAGGAGGGGGAAGGAGTTTTGTTATCAGTCATTAAAAACAAACTAGGAATGATCACTCAGCTAATAATCCCAATAAATAATAGTAATAACGAGGACTAATACAATGAAAATCATGTCCAAGTGATCAGAGTCACCAACTGTGTCAATACGGTGTGAACACGGCCCTGCACGCGCATTCAGATTTCCACTCTGAAGCCGGGAACGTGGCGATCGGCTTCTCGCTCGTCTCACAGGTGGTCTAGACGAACTGCGAGAGGGCGAGGGTCAAAAATCACACGCTGATCTATTGCACGACAATCAATCCCTCAAACTAAAACAATACTAACGTGTCGCTCCTAACACTGCTGACAATTCAATCCACCTGATGGCTTTTAATAACTCACTAATGATGTGCCTCTTGCATGATGGGAAACAAAAAAGCCTTTTTTGTGTTAAAAAAAAATAAAAATTATCTTGTGGTTTTTTGTTGGGTTTTTTTGGTTCAGTGCAGGAAGTGTCAGGAAGGATCAACACAGATCTGCTTTGTGTGAAAACTCACACGGGGAAGAGTGAGGCAGCTGATTCTGTACTTCAGCATCACTAGGGAGGGGGTGGGCAGAGGGCGCGTGAGGTGCTGATCAGTGGTAAGAAACTAGTCTGCACTCAGAACAGTGGGATTCTACTCAGAGATCATTTTCTTAGAAACCTTAAATTCAATCGTTTTTGAGAATCACACAGAAATCACCCGCTGAGGTTTGGGGTTTTTTGTTGTTTTTTTTATCACAGGGTGACGCCAGAGGGACATGGTCTGGCTGATAGAAAAATAATGTCATCCTGTAGACTGTTACATTATAGAAAAAAAAAGGTATCACAAAATATTTTAAAATTATACTGAGGTATGAAAGTATGAAACACCTCTTGTGCACACAGACAGAACGGCGCGTTTCACGTACTGCAGGCTCAGACGCACTTCAGCGAGTCCCGTAAATGGTTCACGACTTTAGCTTTTTCTTTGTTCTACGTTATGCTCTGCGGTGTAGCGCGATGATCAAAACAGTCCCTTTGAACTGATTCTATCGCTCCACCTGGGCTTTCCCATGCTGCTCTACAGCTTCCAAAACGCCACGAGTGGAAAACAACTGACACGAGTGACCCTCCTCTCTAATCTATCAGCACAATCTGCTGAAATGAGCGCTGTTAAAAAGGAACCATTTGTGCTGTGATGTCTTTGTGCCTGTTGGGCTGATAGCGACACGATCTAAAGAGTGGGTAATACTGACTGAAGTAGGAACCGACAAAGACGCACACACGCACAGGCTCACACAAATGAAGTCTTTTTCCAGTCAGCCACTGCTGCAGCTTCCTCCACTCTGGCCCTTGAAAGGTTCACAGGTTAGAAAGTCCAGAAGAGGCTTCAGGACAAGGTGCAGTCGTAGGTTCCCTCCTCCTCCCCCTGCTCCTCCGTCTGTTCGGGAGGACAGTCCTCAGAGGAGGGACGGGGGAAAACTCCTGCGGGTTCGAGAGAGGGCAGGGCCAGGCCCAGCGGGGTCACCATTCCCCTGCTGTCCTCTGCCCGAGGTACTGTGGCTCCTCCCAGACCTTCAGAGCCACTGGGCTTGGAGCACTGGCTGGCAGGCTGGAAGGCTTCAGGCTGCACCTGCTCCGACATCGACTCCATCAGCCGCTGCAGCTGCGGCTGGATCAGGCTGAGGAACGGTTTGTAACCCAAGCTACGGGATGAAGACAAACAAAACATTTATTGTGATAAAAAAGGTAAAGAATTCTAATAAAATCTCTCTATACGAGTTGTTATACCCATCAGTAGAGGTGGGTGGATCGATCCAAATATTGAGAGTATTGTTACCAATACTGGTATCGTATCTGATCGATCCTGATGTGATAGGATCGATAACAACGCCAGCACTGGTATCAGTTTTATACTAGTGCATTAGGATTGATAATGCTGGTACTGCTGAAAGGTGTGTTTTGTAGCACCAACTAATTTATTGCGTTATATCTATCTCTCTCTCTCTATCTATATCTATCTATATATCACAGTGATTTAGTGGTCATTAAATATGTATTCAAAATTTCTAAACTGATGATGATTCATTTCATAAATCAGAA
Source organism: Tylochromis polylepis (assembly GCA_015107715.1). Classification (NCBI taxonomy): domain Eukaryota; kingdom Metazoa; phylum Chordata; class Actinopteri; order Cichliformes; family Cichlidae; genus Tylochromis; species Tylochromis polylepis. The sequence goes on along the minus strand of VVHJ01008453.1, from coordinate 15,461 downwards.
CACACTGCTCTCCCCTACATAACCTGCTTTTATAGATTCAAACTATCAGTACCAGTATTGGCAGCACTGGCCCTGAATTTATTCTGGTATTGGATTGATACCGAAATCTGCAAATCGCACAGAACTACTCACCAGTCTGTGGAGGCCCACGCATCAACTGCTAATAATCCGTTTCGGACACTCTGCACGGTTTCTGCAGGAACCTCTGGGTTGTCCAGGAAGCTGATCACCTGCTTGATGACATTTGCATCCCGCAGTATCAAACCAATCACCACACACCACTCCAGGCAGCCCGCCTCCATGAAGACATGGAGGAGATATCTGACAGACACACAGAAGGTGCAGCTTAAATATACGTGTTGGTTTCGCATTGAATTGAAGTAAACGACCAAAGATTGAGTGGGGTCCCACCTGAGCTGCACCTGGGACTTGTGCGGGCCTTTGTTGGCCAGCTCCATGGAGATGTGCTGCAGCTCGGCCTGACTCAGGCTCAAAGTGGAGGAGTTCTCATCCACCATTGTCCAGTCGCCATCCACCACTGAGCTGGTCTCTGTGAGGTCTGTGGCCGAGCCGATGCTGTACTCCTCGACTAATAAGGGCAGTGAGTGAAAGATGAAGTCAGCTTAAGAGGATAAAAACAAAAAGAGGGACTAACTGTTGAGCTTTTATTACCTTTGTTGGTGAGCAGCGACAGGAAGGCGTCATGAGTCTGTGGTGAGTGCTGGTTCGAGTGAGCAGAAGAGGCCGTGTCCATGTCTTTGGGTCTCTGCCCAAGCCCGTCCATCCAGGTGTGGTTGGCAGGAGCTGTCGGAGGTGGTGCCGTGTCCATGTCGTTGTTCAGCAGGCTGTCTGCTGACTGTGACTTCAACAGCCGTGTGCTCAGCACTGAAAACAACAAGAATTACTGCGATGAAGCCAAAGATAGCAGCATGTAAGGATTAAATTGTCAGCAGTATGTAAACTATTTAACCACCAGCTTTAAATATTTAAAGTAATAACTGATTTCTGTGTAAATTTTTCCGTTCTTCACTCACCTGTACGGCAGCGTCCATTCTTCAGTGGTGAGCTGAGGTTTCCCACAGGAATGACAGGGAATGGCCAGAGGAAGTCCTTATGGAGTTTCTTCAGCGCCGTTACAAAATCATCAACTCGGGCCACGCGGTTTCGCTCGCGACATAACCAGCCGATGAGCTCGAAGCCCAGCTGAGCGGAAAAGCATCCCAGATCCCGGAGGCGCACCTGCTCCAGGAGATGACGGGCGTGGCGCCACAGCATCATGTCGATATACATGTTCTCTGCACACTCCACATCCCGACTGGCAGGAGGAGGCAACACAGGGAAAAGACAGGAATAGTTAGATGCTGCACAGAGCACATTCTGAACAAACTGCAGTACTAGTGTCCACTTTTATGCAAAATAATGTGTGTGTACCCTTTAGCAGAAGATCCAGCGGGCATACTGAAGGTCTTCTGCAGGTTGAACTTTCCTGTGGTGACCGAGTCAGCCGACTGAGACAAGCTGATGCTGCGATTTCTAAAGAACTCGAAACCTCCAGTTGAGCTGGGTTCCTGAACACGGAAACACATGTTTGAAGGTTTCCAGTTTAAAGAGTTTCATCTTTAACCCTATAATGTCCTGTGTATCATATTCGATACATGAGTTTCTGAGACCTCTATCTCATCAACATGACCAACACTTGCCATGATTTCAAAATGTTATGGACAAAACTCTTTTTTTTTTTGGTCTAAAATTAACATTGTTGTTAACAAAAGTTGCCAAAAATACCCAATGTCTCAAATTCAATACAACAAATATATATCATACACAACATGATATAGCAAAAAAAATTTGTGGATTTTGTTATAAAGGTTAATAAACATCTCAGTTCCAAAAAGAAATCGACAACAAAAAAATCAGAATTTTCAGGCTATTTTTCGATGGGTTGGGTCTTACAGGGTTTAGTTTTCAAAAAGCGCTTTTCATGGGCATGTAGTCAGAAAGGGCTGTGCAATAAAACAGAATAAAACAAATAAATGAAACAGGAAGAGACAATAAAAGATTATTAAAGTACAGTCAGTAAAGTTAGGACAGAATAAAGATGAAAGCGTATAAGGCTGGTGCCCTTGCTTGAAGGTAGACAGACTGACAGTCACTCTCTGCCTGTAACATTTTCAGCTCCTCACCTGAGTAGTGGGTGTTGGGGGCGGAGTCTCCATCTCCCCTGAACCAATGGCTTTGAGGAATCTGATCATGTGGCGGCAGAGGTCCCACTTGCCCTGCTCGAGAGCTGTGTTGAAGAGAAGAGTGGCGTGCTGTCTGCTCACTGCTGGAACCTCCATATTCTTTATGGAGGAGGAAAGAAAGAGGAAGCCTGTGACTCTGAGGATTTTTTTTTAAAGATCTTGGAAAAATAAATTCCACTCCGCTTTTCTAAAGATTTCCCAGGGTGAAAATGCAAATAATCCCCGCCATTATCACATTATAAAGTTAACAGAAGCAGGGCATGCAGAATGCGGTAACATGAGCTGTTGACTCTGCTCGTTACCTGCAGTATAATCAAATAGGAGGCTGCCGTGTCCAGATCCTGAGCCATGAGACACTCCTCAAACAGATCTTTGGGGTTTCCCACGGCTGCAAACAGGTAGTTCCACAGGGCGTACTCCGTCTTCCTGGCGCAGTGGACGATGGTCTGGAGGAACAGGGGGAACTCGGTGATGAACTTAGCAACGGTGGGAAGCAGCGGGTCGGGTATGGGCTCCCGCGACGTTGCCTCTTCTTCCAGCACTACATGAACCATCAGCTCCATGACATGGGGGAAGTAGGGGAGGGAGGCACATGACTGAGCCAGCATCAAAGCCTTGAAAGGAAACGGTAAAGAAAGGAATAAACCTAGTGTATGTACTCACAACGGCTCTCATATACACTAACATCGCATGTACGACCGTTTCACTGACTATCAATATTTTCATACGTTAATTTCTTTGTACTTCATACAAATTCATACAGATTTAAAAGAAAGTTTCTCTGGGCTTTGTCATTTCTCGAACAAATGACAAAGCCCTGATCATCGTCATCATCATCATCATCATCATCATCATCATCAGTGCCTTTTGGTCTTCATTTACAGTTTTCCTAAAAATTAAAAACAGAAAAAGTAGGGTTTATCCTTTTCATTTAAAAGCATTCCAGTATCCAATCTCTCATCTTAAATTGCCTTATCAAAACTACTAAAAGCAAAGCAAAACCTTTAATAAGCAGATATGTTGAGCCAGGTTGCTCCAAGTACCTGTTCACCCAGGTTGCGAACCAGCAGCTGTCTCAGTATGTGGTGGAGGTAGATCTGTGAGGTCCTCTCTACAGTGCAGTAGGGAAACAGTGCCTCCAGTGGCTCTGAGGATCCCTGCAGCCCATCGTAGAGCACAGTCTCATTGGTTGCCCCCAGTACGAGGGCATCCTCGAACAGCACGGCCAACGGGTAGATGTTGATGTGGAAGGGCAGCATTATGCGTCTAGAGAGGAAGGAGTGGGGCTTGCGATGGTCTCGGGGGAAAAGTGGCAGCCAGACTTTCATGCCTGCTTCTCCACAGGACAACCAAAGAGCCTCCAGCAGATGGCGCTTTTTCTTGTTGGATCGACAGGTGGTCCAAACATTCTCCACACACTGGGCCAACACGACAGGGGGACAAAATGGGAGCTAGTGGGGGGGGGGAAAAAGCTGTTAAGAGGGGATTTCTAAAATGTAAAATTCAGTTTTAGTGGCGTGAGGTCTTTTTAAACAAAAACTGATTTCTGTTTCCACGGACATCAGTATTATTAGAACACTTTGCATGCAAGGCCGTAAAGTTCTCAGATATCAGTGTGAACTCACCAGCTTCTTGTTGACAGCAGCTGTGTCTTTCTCTCGTACTTGCGGTCCTGAACGGTCCCTCTGTAGCATGATCAACTGGCCAGCCAGATTTAACATAATGCTCTCTGCCATGCAGGCCTGACAGAGACACACAAGAGGCATTATTAAAACACCTGTAGTTCTAGATCGGTGATTGCTGTATGCTACTGTGTTCCTGCACTACCTGCTGCGGGGCTTTTAATGTGATGCCAGTCTCGGTGCGCACAGACGTGAGAGTGACAGACACCACAAGGGCTGGATGAGGGATGTAACGGGACATTGACACCTCCTGCAGCAGCTCCACACTAGCTGTCGGGTTTGGACTGGAATGATAATAATAATTACGAGCTTAACGAAAGAATATTAATGCACAGGAAAGAAAATAATCCAAGAATGCAAAGAAAATGCTGAAAACCATACAATGATTCTACATTTTCTACTGCGACAGCTTCACATTAAAAGGATTTTTCTGTTTAACCAGATAAAGGCTGGCAGTCATGAAGTGGTCAGAGGAAAGCAACATCTCAAGAATAAAAAATTGTGAACTAGAAAGAGCATCCACACGCCTCACCCAAACCACATGAAGCGTCTGAGGCAGATCATCTCCTGCTATGTGCTACATATGAGAAAGCAACGTTGTGGGAAAAGTCCCGACCTGATCCTCCTGAAACTGTTTGAGGTTCATCTGTGAAATTGACTCTGGAGCAGTAACTGCTCCACTATTTCTAGATATTCATTTTAAAAATCATAAAATTAAAATCACAGAGACTGGTGGAAAAACGGAAAAGGTTTATTTTGCTGCCACCAGAATCCTGTAAACTTTAGTGTTAGTCTGCATTTGCTCTTAGCACCAGTAACTCCACATGAAGCATGACTGGAATCTTGTAAATTATCATTTTTAATAAATGAAAAGTTAAAGTTTTCAGGATGGCAAAAGATTGTTCAACTTTCATGTAGATTGCATGCCTTTGCCAACCAGTCAAGCTGCACTTCACATCCATCTCCTCCCTCATAGCCCTTGTGGAATTATGGCTTTTTATTGTGTTTAGATTTTCACTTTCAGGTCTGTTTAGTTTTTTTTTTTTACTTTAAATTATTTCTGCTCTGATCTCTTGTGTAACTTTTTAACTTATTGAACATTTTTTGGACATATTTTATTTATTTTATTGAGCCATTCTAGTTTATTTAATCCATTTTATTATAGTTTTCTTGTTTAATTTATAAGTAGAATTTTTAGATTTGACATTTTTATAAAATCTTGTTATGACTGGCATATAATTTCCTGAATAATGGCCAAGCAACCTTGACTCTGACCACTGTATTCCAAACAAACAAATTCTGAAATCCAAATAAACAGATGTGTCAAATCTGTAGGAATTCCCTCAAGACGCTCCAGATATATGACCTTCATGAAAAGTGATGAACGAACAGATGAAAGCAGAACCCAACAACATAAGACCCGCCATCCATAACGGTCAACGGCACAAAAACTGATTTATTCAGGAGCTGGATAAAAACTGCCCAGTATAACGCCAACAGATGAGGTTCTTCTTGGGAAACGGTTAATTTGTGAAGTAAAGATTGGAGTTGTGTGTATATAGAAGCCCACCTGTCGTTCTTCCTCTCTATACTATAAAGGCAGATGGAGCAGTCGGCTCTGAAGAGTATGACCATGTCTCTGAAGACATTGAGCAGCAGAGTGTCTGAATGTAGCTTAGTAACTGAAGCAAAGGCATTGTCCAGGTTGGATGAGCGTTGATAGAGTCTCAACTACAGACAGACCACAGGCGGAAGCATCAAAATTAAAGACAAGCATTAGATTAGACAAAAAACAAACAAAGGGATTTGTGAGCCGGTGGTATGGTAGGTGGTGCTTCAGTCTCACCTGCTCCTGCTGGTCTATAAAATTGTAACAGGCCACCACCACAAAGTCATTCCACCAAGCCAGACCTCCTGTGACTCTCATGTTCTGCTCCTACAGAGAAAAGCGAGAACATATTTATCAGGTACTTTGCCACAAAAACACTCTTGTGCACAAATTAATTTTTTAACAGACTGTTATTCTAATTTTATTTTCAACTGCATTTTTAGAGCTTTTGCACGGAATAGCTTTCCCCATGCACATACATACAAACAATATAAGGGACCAAAGTACTGAGCCACCTATAAACACACTTACAGAAGCTGCCTGGTCCAGGAAACCCACGCTGTGAAGCTACTGACACACAGTTTTTGTGCTGATGTTAATGCCAGAGGTGGTTTGCAGCTCTGCAGTTATTGAGTCAGCAGAATGACTTTTACGCACTGTGCGTCCTGCTCTGTGACTTCATGTGGTCTGTCACTTTTTGGTTGAGTTGCTGTGGTTCCTAAATGCTTCCAACTTTCAGTAACACCACTTACTGTGGTAAGTCAAATAGACTGTGGATATGTACGATGGAGGAAATTTCACAAACTGGCTTATTGCATTAGTGGCATCCTATTACAGCCCCACACTGAAATTCAGTGAGCTCTTTAGAACGACCCATTCTCTCACAAATGTTCGTGAAGGGAGACTGCATGGCTAGGTGTTGGATGCGTGCATATGTCCTCTTAATCTTGTATCCATATCCACACACACACACACACACACATAAAAAAAAAATGAAGTCACAAGTTATTCCTGACACATTTGTCTTTGTTACAGTGGCAGCATGTTCAATGTGTGGACAAAATAAAAATGTCTTACAGCTCAGATGAGACTCTTGCGTCATTGACCGTCTATTGATCACTGCACCAAAGTCATCTACTGAGGTGTCAACATACCTGAGTGATATTCCCAAACAGCTTCCATTTCCTTGTAAACAAGGAGTAGTGTGCAAAGCCTCGCCACCCTGCTACAGCCATGCACTGGCCTGCTGTGTCTATGGCTGCAAACTTTACAAACATACACAGACGTTGGTAAGATGCACCAAACACCAATTTAGAGTGTTGACACAGAAAACGAGTAAATCCAGAAAACAAAAAACAGCTCTCACGGTTTTTGCTACCAGTGTGATGACATCTTTTTAAAGTTAAGTTGAGCTTGTTTATAGAGCTTTACATCATTTAAAAATGAGCTTTGGAGGCCCGCAGGAGCAACCAAGCCAAAACTTTCCACATAAAAAAAGAGGACAATACTTCATATTCATCTTATTCTGGCTATAAAACAAGCTTACTTTATAAAAACTGAATGCATGAATCTATTTATCAGACATCACTGAGATCAACATTTAAGTCAAACACACACACACACACACGCTTACCCGTATAGGCCAGTTGCTCTCTAGGTATGTGCTGTGAATCTAGAGGACAAATAAAATTCAATAAAAAAAAAAGAAGAAAAAAAAAAGACAATGAGCTAAATTCTAGATTTACTGAACTTTACAGGCACACGCAGGCCACTTCAAGTTACTCAGTTTATTTGCGTCTGTCTTTCATAATCCAGAAATGACTGCTGTTTCTGTGCACTAACTTATTTATGATAATGACATACAGGAAATGTGCAGAGCAGCAGGTAGAGGCACATCATTACCTGGACCACGTGCCAGTGCTTGTGTCCGAGTAAAGTGCTGAGTCCCTGAGAGAGAGAGGAGTCGGGGTTGGGGGGTGGGTGCAGCGGGCTGCCGTCACGTGGATGTAAGTGTGTGTGTGGGTGTGTGTCAGAGTTGCTATGGATCTGTGTGGGGTCACCACAGGTCAGGTAGAGGCGGTCTTCACCGTGGAGTAGCACCTGCTCCTGGTTACTCTGCAACAGCCAAGAAAGAAGCAAACCGAGCATGAATGCAGGGCATGGAGTGTGTGTGTGGTGATCTTTCCATCAGCACCATGCATCTTCTCACCGTGCAGGGATTGACTGTGAGCGCGCTCTTAATGAAGTGGAACTGCAGTATGCCGGCCTGCAAAGCGCTGGAGTTAGGAGGTGCAACCATCTCCACATCCTGCTCCTGCCCCGCTTGTCGTCTCCTCTCCTGTTTGTGAGGGAGCACCCATAGGTGATAGCCTTCTGCACCCCAGCTCTACAAAGAGGCAAAGTGCAAGATTCAGCATACAAAAAGGTTAAAAACTTACAGGAAACAAAAATCCAATTATTCTAATAGGAACAGATGCAATAAACTAATGGTGCTCAGCCTGTGTGCTGCCAGTGAAAAAAACCCAAACATTTCATATCAGGTGGTCGTGACTGGATTTTAAGAACAGAACATAAGCGTTACTCAAACTCCTAATTTTAGCTAGTTTCCACCTCTATTACAAATAAAGACTTTTATTTTGATTTTTTAATTCTTAAAAAAAGAAAAAAAATATTGTAGTGTAGTATTTTAAAACAAAAATCTACATACCATAGAGGTGATTTTAAGGGGGTCTTTCTTGGTACCATCAGATCGATGTCTAATGGGAGCAAACACACACAAAAATCATTAAAAACAAACGTGCTGTATGAATTACGCAGGGTCACATCTGTGCTTTCACTCACATGAAGTCCTCTCCCAGAGTGCAGATGAGGTGAGCTCCAAAGACGCTCCACAGCGACAGGCCGCCACACTCCCACGTAACCATGACAACGCTGCAGTCAGGTGACCAGCAGATTAGTTTGACAGGGCCCGTCTTGTTGTAAATGTCTGAAAAGGCAAAAAAAAGAAGAAGAAGAAATGAAGAAATTACAACATTTCTGGTTTATTGTTGTATTGGACAGTATACGTTTTCATCTTGATCTTTTTTACTTATGCACCAAGTTCTGTTGTGTTTTTATTGCTTTTTAATTTTATACATAATGACGAGCAAAACCTGTGAATGGCATCAGGCTGGGTGACATAAAAAGAGGAATGCACCTATTTATATATGTATACACCTTCTTTCCAGCCAAGTCTTTCCCAAAGCACTGCTGTTCCTTTTTTGTACAAAATTAAATACTGTTGTTTCTGCCCAAACACTTTGTGCTTTTCTAGATTCATTGTGCTCCAAGCATTTTAACAAACATGTAATGACAGTCAACTGAATGTGCAGAAAGGCCACTTCAGGTAAAACTGTGCCACGTTTGGCCCTCGCAGATAAAAACGTTTATATAAAACCAGAATGATATTACCTAATAAAAAGAGTGGGCTTAGTTTGTAGAATGTGATGCAACTGAGATAATATGACAGGAATTGAGCTGCTATTTAATTCAAGAGGAAGAGAATTGCATGACACACCTCGCCTCAGACTCTGTGGGAGTTTAAAGTAAGGCATCTTTACACTAAGCTCTTAACTACAAAGCAAAAGCAAGACACCAGCCATTTTCATTGTTTAAACAGCAATGGGTCTATGCAATGGGCAGTTCAGCCACTAGGGTGAGCTATGGCTTTGGATCACAAATCCAACAAAAGTGATGCAGGATATCAGATACACAAAGAGAAAGAAAGCTGAAGGAATGTACATTACATCCTGTAGAAGTGGAGTCCTGGATCCTGTAAGTGGAGCTAAGCTGAGTTGAAAAAGGAGTCAAAAAGCAAGACAGAAGAATTGCGGGTAAATGAGGATACCTGGGTAGTGTTTTGGAGTGAGCTCCAGTTTGTGGGAGAGCTGCATCGACCCTGTCGTGGTGTCTATCATGTACACCAGCACCGAGCCGCTGCAATGAGAACACACGCATTTCAACCAGCGTAACATGCTGTGTAAGATGAGAGGAACTGCATGAAATGTCACCGCCTAGCTACAATTCTGTGCTGTGAGCTTCTCCCAGCATGTTTGTGCGTCTCTTTGCACATTAACATGAGACAAACATACATGACTACAACTAAAACAGCAACACAAGCTCAACATCTGTACTGTATGTGAATGCCATTAAACACAGACGCTTAAAAATCTAATGTTTGCAGTTGCTCCCTGCCGATATTTTGCTTAAGCTTGTTTTCAAACATGTAAAGATTTTATTTAAAACATTTCTACTTTACACATTTCCAATCTTTTGAAAAACAAAGTACAAAACGGTGTAGAAAACAGTGTCCAAAACATGGTAAAGGGGAGAAGGAAGCAGCATGGAGAGAAATTCCTGCCAACCTGGCGTTATTGCACTGCGTGAGGAGTTCCTGACGAGTACACACTAGTTAGCCTCAGCAAACAAACTGACAGATTCTCACACTGGACACACATAAACACCACACTGACAACAACCTCTCTGTAACACACACACACACATTCAACAAATACACCCAAGATCACTTTTCAGCACTGCTCTGTAAACGATGTAGGGAGACTGTGAGAGAGGGAGACATTTGCAGAAACATGTACCTGGCGCAGCCAAAGGCCATCAGCCTGTACTTGTTGTTGACAGCCACACAGGTGCCATCGGTCACATCCGCTGCCCAGACACCCTGCAACTGCTGGACACACACAAGAAGCCTTCTTGAATAACAGTTATAAGTAAAATGCTACCAACTGTCAAAAAAAACCATAAAATAAAATAAAAATCTGAGTGTAAAGCACACCATCACTAGATTGGTCACGATTTTTATCTGACATTTATATCTTGATGTTGAAATCAACACCCACTGTCCATTTTCCAGCCAAAATATTAACAGTAAACTGAGACGCAAGAAAATGTTTTCCTGATGGTCATTACCGTTTTCACCGTGCCAAGAACACTAAAAGCCGCAAGCTCTGTAACTGAGTCATTACCGCAATATTATTAATAACATTTTGTTCTGGCTTTGTTTACTTGAACATGTTGCATTATTAGTGTGGATAATTGCTCTCTGGAAGTACTTCTGTGCATCTCCTGCATGGTGGGAAAGCAAGCATATCGGAGTTTCTGACAGTAAATCAGGCAGGGACAAATTTCTGCCACTATTAAAAATTCATATCTTGCCAAATAAATAAATAAATAAATAAAATATATGTAATTCAATGTTTTCCACACAAATATGCAAACAAATTAGGTCCATAATCAGACACACTTTTTGTGGTTTTGCCTCTGTACAACACCACCATAGTGGAATATAAAAATCAAACAATCAATATGTGATTAAAGTGCAGATTTTCAGCTTGAATTCAAAGAGTTTCACAGAAATTTTGCATTTTCTCAAAAACTAGAGTCATTTTTATAACCAGTCTCAGCTTTTCAGAGACTCAGAATGAATTGGACAATTGATTGAAAAGCAGTTTTAAGTTTAGGTGATGCTTGCTCCCTTCTTATTCAAAATGAAGCAGACAAAATATCTTGAGTTTATTCAAAGTGTTGAATGTGAATTTTAGTACTTTTAATAATGATATCTTAAGTAATTAAATAAGGTAAAAAAAAGAAAACTATCAGGTGCGCAGATAAAACCAAGATGAACTTTTACCAGAATAATGAGAAGAGAAAAGTGTGGGAAGGTGATCCAACAGCTCACATCGTTTTAAATGTGGTGGATGCAGTGTTATAGCATGTATGCTGTGTACACGGCTATACTCTGCTCAATTCAGCCAAATGCTGCAAAGCAGACAAAGCTTCACAGTGCACACTGATAATGACCCAAAGAATACTGTAAAAGTTACTCAAGGCAAAGAATTCTTCAATGGCCAAGTCTGTCACCTGATCTCACTCGAGTATAGCAGCTTTTCAGTTACTGAAGATAAAACTGAACGCAGAGATACTCACAAATACCTGAAGTTGACTGCAGAAAAGGCCAAGCAGAACATCTCAAGGGAGCAAACAACACTTTGTCATGTTTTCTAGACTTCAGGCAGTCATTGACTGAAAATGATTTTCATCCAAGTAATAACACACTCTCTTTATTTAAAATTATGCTAGTTTGTCCAATTAACTTGAATGTGTAAATGTGTATAAAAAAAAAAATAAAAATAAAAAAATAGAATAAAAAAAAAAAAAAAAAAAAAATGGAAAAGTGTGAGAAAAAAAAAAAAAAAAAAAAAAAAAAAAAAAAAAAAAAAAAATTATGAACTTTCTATCCTGAAACAAGCTGAGAGCACAAGTTGCTGTTCTAGTCTACTAAAAGCGAACCAGAGCACTCAATTTGTTTGCAGAATTAAAACCATGGTTATCTTCACAAAACAGAGAAATCATCATGCTGTTAGTGATTTGGCTGCATGAAATAGGGCCTGTAGTGTTCCCGACATCGTGGTGTCAGGCTGTGTGCAGGTCCTTTAATAATAAATTGGCTATTTAATGCCATAACAACACATGCGCTTCAGCCTTGAGCATGTCTGAGTGGAACGGTATGTGAGAAAGCAAAGGTCTGACTCCGTCGCCTTGGATTGGATTTAATGGCCCTTATGCTGCCAGCTCTCCAATATAAGGTCATGTGTAGTGTGATTTTGCCCATGTGAAAATAGAGCAGGTAATTATTCAAGAATTCAGTGCGGACTAGTGGATGGCGTGTGGCTGGCCTGCAGCACCCTTGCTTAAACAGAACAGAATAGTTTGAGCAGAGAGAACAGATCTGACACAGACCGTCTCCTGCTGTGTACTGCACGTAAACAAAGGGCCAACTGCGCACAATCTTGACTACGATTATTACGACGTTGTGGAAAATGGCTAATTATACCGTTCTGACAATCTGTGTGCTTTAACGTGACCAGTGTGTGTCTGTGAGCATCATTACGTCTGCAGTGATGGTGTTGCTCAGTGGGGTGATAAAGCCCAAGCGTCCGTCACTCAGTACGACAGCAAAGCCATCCAGGGTCACACAGTACTCCATACAGCGGATATGAACACCCTCCAGGTCCAGAGAAGGGCCACCTAAATACACAGGGAGGGAGAACTTCTTTTGTAAGATAAAATTTTCCAGGCTGAAAAGCTACTGTAGGCTGTTTATATAGTGTTAATATAATTTCTTTGATTATTTTTTAAACTAATATTAGCAAATAACTGTCTGATTTTGTTTTATTGTTACTCTGTTGTCTTTGAGCAGAGTGTATTGATCTTTTAACCTCGAGCAGACTGCAGGTCCAATGAGAAGGGGATTGTAGTAAGGCAGATAGCCTTGCGTCCATTGCTGCCTAGCCCATCCCAATGCAGCACATGGAGATAACCGTCTGTGGTACACACCAGCAAATCCTCCTGGAGGGACTGCAGGCTAGTGGGAAGACGTTAAAAAAGAAAAAAAAAATTTAAATATTTATTCAAAGGAAGAGGGGGAAAAAAATGTAGAGAAGTTAGTAAAAGAAAGCAGGCGGGGGAGCTAGGTAGGCAGGGTAGAAACAATATAACAAGACAGAAAACAGTGAGCTATTCATCATCCAGCTGTGTGCTGTGTGAGGACTGAAAGTTTTACTGGGCAGCTGTGATGAGGCCATGTAGCGGCTAGTGCCAAGTCTCCCCATCTTCTAACACACAAGAGAGCAAACAACAGTGTGTTTGTGTGGGTAAAGTACTTCATTGTATCCGAAAAAAAGGGTTAGAGATTTAACACCGAGAAAGGCACGACGACAACAGCCAAGAATCAGCAAGTGGAAAAATGAAGGGAAGCAAAGGATTTAAGCACAGTGGACTGACACTGTGGAGGAGGTAACGTCTTTTACTGCAGCTTCACACAGCAGGAGACACCCACTCATCTCCTGCACAATCAAGCTGTGCCTGTGAAATGCCAACAGAGCGCTCTAATTCAGATGACTACCCCGTAATCTCTGTCGAGCGCAGACAGCGGAGGAGAAATGGCAGATAAAGACGCAGACAATACAAAAAAAAAAAAAAAAAAAAAAAAAAAAAAAAAAAAAAAAAAAAAACCCAAGAAAAACAGGCAAA
>VVHJ01008452.1:4029-18728 GCA_015107715.1 Tylochromis polylepis | reverse complement strand
AGTGATGGACATTATAGATCAGCTGTCAAATTAAATGCAGCCTGTTCGCACTAAATTCAAACAATGCACCATTTTTTCATTCGGCTCCCACCATCGGCGCCAGATGAGGCCCAAGGCTGAAGCTGACATGGATAATGAACCCTCCCTGATAACAAGTCTGTGTTTTGACTCTCTACCCACTATCCTTCAAGGACACCTGCGCAGGCTGGAGGACTGTTGAATTTTCGCTTATCGAGTGGAAGGACACTCTTCTCAAGCTGAACACAGGACACACACACTCATGCACGCTCACATACACGTACACTGACACTGACTCACACTCACCCCCCCAGGTACCCTCCAAACGCCTTCGATGCTTACTTCCACCGGATGTAGGAGGCGGGTCCTGAGTCTAGCGCCACATAGGCTGCATATGACCGGATGGCTGCATCTACAATCTGGATCACTTCACACACCTTTACATGGTGTTAGATGTGAAAGATTCATGTGCTTTTTGTGCTGAGGCGGTTTTTTTGCTCTCCTCAAACTGACCTCCCATAGGAGACCAATTTGAGCAGAAATCTTTTTTTTCCCCCTCTTGTCCCTGATGTTGTGTATTTCTCATTGCGTTTTCTTTTTATCATTCTACCTCCTCCGGCCTGTCTCCCGGCCTGTGTATGTATGTACAGTCGAAAGGGGTCCAATTTCGCTGCAAGTGTTTGCTTGTGTGTGACAAATAAAGGATTCATTCATTCATTCAAAACCAAACCTGGGTAGAAAAATACACAATGAAACACTATCACTCATGGATTGGCCTCCCCCAGAGACTTCAACATTATTGAAGCAGTGTGGCATCATCTAGACAGAGAATAGAACAAAATAATTAATAAACAAAAAAATAAACAAAAAAAAACAAAAAAAAAGAATAGTCAGTGAACATCCGAACAAGAGCTTTGAATGCCCTTTAATAAGTCTGGGGAACTACTCCTGAAGACTACTTAACCCTCTGGAGTCTGGGGTATAATTGGCCATTTTTCACTTATCTTGCCTTGTTTGGTATCATTCTTTCCAGCACAACCTTACATGTCTGAACTTACAGATGTTTTTTCACTTTGACATCCTGTATTAACAGAACTGACCAAAAATCACACAAAAAATGAAGAAAAAAATTCATAGTAGTAAAAAGTAAGATTTTTTTTTATTCTGAAAATCACAAACATGTTTTACAAATCATTTTCATAAGATGAAATGCAAATATAAATTGACAATTTAAAAAACTTATGGATAAATTTTGCAAACAATAAAGTTATATATAATTATTTACATGCATATAAATGCAGCCAATGCTGTTTTTGTACAATTATTTAAAACTACTTACAGAACAATCAGGTGTGACAATAAAATGCCACAAAAATTATCTGTGCCATTCCAAAAAATAGTTCCTGTCCACCACAAGATGGAGGAGCACATCACAGACCTGACAATTTTCCCATTGGTGGGAAACATGTTTCCCATGGGAAGGGGTGTGTGTGGGGTTTTTTTTCAGTTGCCCTTTAAAAACCTAATTTTTACTGATTATTCCTGCACTAAACATGATGACAATATTCAGGAAAAAATATGGTGTAAATTATTTATCATAACTCTGGTTTTATTTGGTCTATCAACACAATTCAAAGACTGTTATACAGTTTAAAGTCCACACTTTCAACACAAGCTGGAACAGAGACTAAGCGAAGATACATCTTGCTGCTATGTCATCTTAAATCGGTGATGTGATTTGAATGCGCCAGTACGTCAGTCGACTCCAGAGAGTTAAAGAAATTAGAGGAAAGCTTCCCTAAAAGAGTCCAAGCTGTGTTGAAGAATAAAGGTGGTCATATCAAAAATTGACTGCCAAGCTGGTTAGATTTGTACAAACTCTGTAACATGTTTACAAATCTTTCAAGAAATTACTGCACTACTGCATATAGATTTCAAAATCAAACAAATACAGTGGAAAATTGAAATTACTGCCTCCATTCAGGTGCTTATTAGAAATCTTAGGTGTTCAGCTAATCTAGGTAGCTAAAAGTCTGCACAGAAACAGATGAGAAACAGAATAAATATGTTTAGAGAACTAACTAAGAGAAAATATTAAGAGATAATTACCAACCAATAAATTTTAAACAAAACAAGGTTAATAAAAGCTTGAACAATCACATTACACCAGAAATGTCACATTATGCAAATTATTAACAACAGACATCTCCTTTCAGTGGGTTGAACGAGACATACCTTTTGGCAGGTTTGGACTTCCATACTTTGCGCCTGTTTTATCGGTCTGTTAACTTTCCAGTTGCATTGCTCGCTGTGATTTGAAAGTCATGTAATGAAACGGGTTTTTTACTCGTCCTAGAAATGTGTCACGACGACGAAGGTGTCTGGTCCGGTTTTCAGAGGTATTCGGAGTCTTTATTCAGAATGTAGTCCCTTAAAAAGTTGCACGAAAACATCCTCACTCGATCTCAGACCCTGCCTTTAATAAGCAGTCCACACTTTACAGAGTTCCCCACGGACCCCAAAACGACACGACAAGTAAATAAACTCCGTTTCTTGAGCTCACACCAGAAAGACTGCACAGCCGCAGAGGCCCGGCAGTTACCGCCACAGCGAACTAGCTGGACGCAACCATTCATTAAGGGGACGAAGACTCCCTGCAAGTAACCACGAATGACTAAATATACGGCTTTTAGGGGTCACTCCGCAACCTGGAGACAGTTTCCTAAAGCAGATGCGAATATAGGACGAACAGGGATTAAACATAAAACGACTTCTTTTTTTTTAATTCCCTGACTTGGTCCAGTCGGCGGGTAGAAGTGAGTCAGTCAGACTCGTCTGCATTGTTTTAGTGAAAAGTCTGTCGGACTGAAAAAGCCCGAAGCCTAAAATGGCTGCTGTCAGGCCACAAATTTACCCAGAAACACCGAAAATACTCGGCGTGCTACTCCAGAAATATGACTCGTACTTACAGTCAAGATGCGACGACGTCTTTCCTGTTCACGACCAGTGACTCGGTTCTTTATCTTCCTCCTCCCTCTTTCTCTCTCTACATATGGGGCTGTAGACCGCTTTCTCGCCACCAAGGAGGCGCACTCAAAAGAAAGTCACCCCCGAGCATCTGTGGAGAGCCTTAATAAACCTACAAAACATTTTTGTTTTAATCTATAAACGTTTCAGTTCTTCAAGCCTGAGGTACATTTAAAATTATTCTAAGTTTTTATGCTGAAAAAACCCCACCCGACTCCTTAATAAACAGCCTGAGGATAAAGTCAGTCTGAGCTCTGCAGATTAACTCTGCAGGCAGCAGCTTTCCACCCTCTAACGTTTCACTTGACCTGTTTACACATTTCACTACACCTCTGGGAGTGTTCTCACCCTAAGCGTATTCTGCTAGGCTCGATCCCCTTAGACCAACAAGTCTTTCAAATGAAAGGACAAAAGGCACAGAACAATATAAACACTCAAAACCAACTGGGGAGACATTAAAATGACATAACCAACACAAGTTGCTATAAATAACATTATAACAACCACAAAGTGAAGTAAACTTTCTACAAAAAAAAAAACACAAAGGCTGCAGCCAGACATAAATAAGTCAAATAAGTACAAACAAGAGTGAAATAACCATAATGAGGCCAAAAAACTACCACAACACACCAATAAGGGACAAGAAAAGAAGAACAAAATGACCAAAAAAAATCTGGTAAATGATCATTTGGTATCACTGGTTAAACAAGGACAAACATTGTGCAATTTGAACCATCAAATACCTTCAAAAGTTCCATGGACTTGTAATTGTTGCTCTTGTCAAACAGCATAAAATAAAACGTAATGTTTTATGTCTGTGTACAAGACATTATAATAACCAATGTTAATAGATGGTAAATTGATAGTTAAAATACATTACACCTGGATGTTATGGGTGAGTTGCAAATTATGTTTATTTAAACCATTCTATAAACATTTAGGTGGCTATTCACCATATTCATATTCAAGAGTATCAAACAATAGATACCAGGGCTAGTGTTGGTCTAAATCAGCTGTTTATTTAGATAAGTGATTAATTGATCCAAATGTACTCTATCAGGGCAAGCAAGGTGAGCACTGCTTGCCCAGTAAAGGATATTTTGGCTTTTCCTTTATTCACAAGCAATTGCTACAGTAGGTAGCACCACTTTTGGTTTGGTAGAGGTTTTACACTTGATGCCCTGTTACAATTCCAAAAATATTTGTCTTCTCATCATAGAATTGGACTGGGAATATTTCACTTGTTAGGCAAACATGTAAGCCACTATATGATGTCAATTTTTTAAGATAAAAAGACATTAATTAACACCAAAGTTAAGGCAAGCTTTTTCCCTGCAACTTAAACAGGGTTCTGTCCCAAAAGCTTCTCTCATTGTGTGTTTACACCATCTTTTAAATTACTGGCATTGCAGTTGGCTATTGTCTCTGGAAACAAGCTTAACACTGCTTGCTGATTCCACTGAAATCTGTACTGCATGTTGAAGTAATCAGTGTCTCTGTGTCCCGTTAACAATGGATTTAGAAAACCAAGAAGCCAGCAAGTTTTTCTGGTTGGTTGCACAATGTGGATAAACCTCTGGTCTTTGACATGAGACTGATGGGAAACCAGAGAACAGACAAGTTGCTGCTGGCTACGCAGCTACTCAGCCATCGAGCACAGGCACCTGACTCTATTGTAGGATAACTTGGACAGACAAGGCATGTCGGGCTCAAATTTCTAAAAGCGCTGGTGAAATGGCCAGAGCTGGTACTGGCCCTCTGATGGGAGGCTGTTGTTTGTCTTCTGTCCTTCATAATTTTCATATATTTTCTGTTTTTATATCTAACCTACACTGCATTGTAATGTTGATATGTAAATGGGACTTCAGTAAAACCCCAGTTCCAACACAGGTGGAATTTTGTGTACAATGCAAATAAAAACAGAAACAATTATGAAACCTTTATAAGAGTTTAATAATATAATTATTAAACTCATATTTTATTTACAAAAGAACAGTGAAAACATATTAGATGTTTAAGAAGAAAATTATTAGCTAATTTTGAATTTGATGGTAGCAACACATCTGCAAAAAAGTTGGGGGAGAGGCAACAAAACGTTCAAAAACTAAGTGGTACTAAAAGAATCAGCTGGAGCAACATTTTGCAAATAACTAGGTTAACTGGGAACAGGTTAATAACATGTTTGGTTACAAAAATAGCATTTTAGACTAATCTGTTCTACAAAATGTGGAACAATTTCAGAATAATGTTCCACAGTGTAATTTTGGATGCCTTATCACACACCTCATCACCTACAGTACATTATCTTCCCACCTCTAGACAACATTCATTCATTGCAGCAGCTGGTCTCCTTAGTTCCCAGATGCTTAGAGACTCTTGTTAAAATATTTGTTTTTTGTTGTTGTTGTTGGGGGTGGGAGGTTAAGTGTAGAAGTCCGTATGAAAGTAAAAGATATGGAGAAAAGTGGAAATGGCGGAAAGTCAGAAAACATCAGGGGCTCAAACATGACAAGATCTCAGGAAATCACAGAAACGTGTTGATTCACTCACTGTAAATAAAACCAGTGCCATGTTTATTCTTGGCCCTCGTGTCTGCTTGTTGCAGTTACAGATGGGATCCTAAGGGTGGAGTCATTGTTCTGTCACTTTAACTTCCTACGGTGGGTCACAGCCTCACATTCAGCCTTCATAACTCAGGGAACAGCAGCAGTGCAGCAATGCAACACAACATATTACTGGGGATACTTTTTTTTAATGCAAATATGTAAAGAGGGTTGTCTTTATGGCCTAACAAAGGTCACAAATAAAACAGTTTTCTTGTCAAGAGTCATTTGGTAGAAGTACACTGTACAGAAAAAAAATGTGTGCTACATCAGAAAGAGAACAAGAATGGAAAATATTCTGACCTGATTCGCCTTCTACCCACAGTTCATTTGTAAAAACATGAAACTCATTTCTGAATAAAGCTCTGAATGAAACTGAGGAGTCCTCCTCAGCTCAGTAAAAAGCCTCATCTCAATGTTCCTGTGTGGTCAGTTTCACTTTCCTCAGACAGACAAACAGATAAGTTTGACTCTTTCTTTTCCTCTTCACTCTGAACCTGTCAGGCTCTTCTGTGTTCGTGTATATGTTTCATGAACACTCACTTGATCACTTCACAAGTGAGAAATTATTAGGCTGGAAATCTTTAAAGAATCTTTTAACCATGTGGATGGAAAATTTCTGTCTTGTGAACAGAAAGATGGGTAGAAGGGTCTTTGAGGATTTTAGATTCCTTTTCAGAAAAACAAGTTTTGTTGCTCTAAAACTTGTACTTTTTTATGACAATCTGCTTGCTCTGAATCTTTTTTCGTTCATTTATCTACTGCTGGTTTCTGAGCTGAAGTAGCCCAGTAGTGCTTAGTGTATAGTTATTATCTCCAAAAACTTACTAAACAGTTTTATTAAGAACTTGATAATTGGACTTTAATTGTTCATCACTCCACTGCCACTTCCTCATGCTTCTAAATCTGGCTCCTCCTTTGAAGCAGGAGAAGCCTGGTTCTGCCAGAGGTTTCTTCCTGTTAAAAGGGAGTTTTTCCTTCCCACTGTCGCCAAAGTGCTTGCTCATAGGGGGTCATATGATTGTTGGGTTTTCTCTGTATCTATTATTGTACGATCTACTGTACAAATATTAAGCGCCTTGAGGCGACTATTGTTGTGATTTGGCGCTATATAAATAAAATTGAATTGAATTGAATTGGAGAGTCAAGTATAATGCCCAAAGACCAGGATTGACCCAGCAACACTCCAAACTGGCCCACTGGAAAATGTGTAGGAGGGCATAGATTGTGGATTTTGAACTGTAAGTTTTACAGTTTTTCATGCTGATTTTTGGAGTATTTTTCAAGCTTTTGAGTCTTTATTGTGATAGGACAGTGGAGAAAGGCACACAGGAAAAGGCTTTGCAGTGGATTTGATCCCAGGCCTCGGCATTGGATTTATGACATAAGGACTTCCTGTTTATCCTGTTATATTGTCTCTACTTGGACCGAATGAACATCATGTTTTACTCAGTAAAACTTGAGACTTGTGACTGATACTATAAACTCACCAGGAAGGTATTCACTGCCAACTTTCGAGGTTTTTGCTCCTGCTGGTTATTACGTGGATCATGAAGACTTCCACCAGGAAGAGGACTTTGGATCCAGTGGACACTTTGGATGACCTAGACTTTGCTGATTTGCTTGCATTCCTGGGAATTAACATCAACAGACCAAGAATTCAAAGAACCTGGATGGTGAACCTCTAGAACAAGCAGAGTCCTTCACGTACCTTGGCAGTGCGACAGATAATTTAAACTGATACAGATGTGATAATCAGAGTCAGCAAGGCCCAGATGAGGAAAACATCTGCCTCAGCAACACGGCAGGGAGCACAATGGAAGAAAATAGTCTGAGAAGAAGATGGGGATGAAAGAAAGACAAAAACAGAAGACAGTCCCTCACCTGGAACTCATGAGGAAAAAAAAAGTGGGGACAACCATGAAACACTTTCTGTCCGGTCAAGACCTTGTTCCAGACGTCAAAGTGACAGAACTGGGATGGGGACAGGTGGTAAATAAAAGACAGACAGAGCTGGTGGGCACGTGTCGATGGTCCTTGTTCCAGGAAGGACAAAGGGGCTAAACTAACCTGAAGTGTTTACTAAGGTCATATCTTGGGGGAGAAAATGAGCAGTAGGCTTAATTTTTCATAGACTTCTATACATCTGCCCCCTGCTGATCAATATAAGGAATGCAAGACTGCATAAGACTCTTCTCCATTGGCTTCACTTTTGCTGGTTATATCTTTATTCTCGGCTGTGTTACCTGATCCTCCTGCTGTCAGTGAACCTCCAGCTCCCCCGTCCCTTCTTATGTAGTTTGTGTGTTTTGAATGTTTCCCATGCGGTCTGTTAGACTAGTGATATCTCACATACAGCTACATGTTAAGACACAAGTGCGTGGTACTGACAGCATCTTATTATTATCGTTTGGTTTATTTACTGTAGACTAACTGACATTTCAGTAAGGGGATGTGTGAGTGTAATGCATTCTTCACTGATCCTGTAGGTGTGTGTTAATCTGACGATTACAGTATCCGATCTTATCAACACAATAAAAACACCCGCACGCAGGTGTCGTCACTTTGTAGGTGTGGAAAGGTTAAATATCTCTGAGAAAGGTCATGAAGATGGAGAGATATGTAAAAGGTGTGTATGTGTGTGTGTTTGTGTGTGTGTGTGTAGGAGATGTGTAAGCTGTTTTCACCACTCCACTTCAGGCTGAACTATTCCACTTTTATTCCTATACAATGTTAATTACTCTTGAAGATGAGCCTGAAGAGAAGCTGAACTTAGGCCAGGCTGTACTCATGTGTAATGCCAGTTTATACCATAAGATGGAGCAGTGACTCACTGTAACACTTACAGGCCTTTTTCACTAGTATGTATATACCAGGGGTCTCCAACTCCAGGCCTCAAGGGCCGGTGTCCTGCAGGTTTTAGATATTACCCTGGGTCAACACACCTGAGTCAAACGATTAGTTCATTACTAGGCCTCTGGAGAACTTCAAGACATGTTGAGGAGGTTGTTTAGCCATTTAAATCAGCTGTGTTGGATCGAGAACACATCTAAAACCTGCAGGACACCGGCCCTCAAGGCCTGGAGTTGGAGACCCCAGGTATATACCATCGCCTCAACACACACTGTTGTGCTGCATTTCTGTCTCATTCAAATGACATCATGGGACTTTCTGATTGCTATAACAACCGCACATTAGGTGGTGGTCGATTGCAATGGAAAATGATCAAATCCGAGTCAAGCCAATTAGGTACTAGTGGGAAAGGGATATTATTTAACCAGGCAAGGCAAGATTAGATTTAGATTATTCTGCTCTCATGAATCTCTCACCCACACTGTTAAACCTCGTTAGCTATTAATTGCAGATGTCGCTAAACCAGCACTGAGATCACTGAGATTGTCAACACTACCACTTCAAGGAATTTCACATACAAGTGAGTAGGAAGGATAGCCTAATCCATAACCCCATAGATCAGAGTGAATGGATCTGTGGTTTGATTCAAACATCCACTGAAAACACATTTGAGTAGGACAGCATTTTTTTATTTATTAAAGTCTTTATTTTAATTTTTTATTCTGTATACTTGTGACATTTAATTTTGGGTTTACCATCACTTGCATTTGTATATGAAAGTATAATTTGTTGTTTTCAATATGTATTTCATTTCATATGTGTGTGTGTGTGTACTTTTTTGACTTTTTTTTATATCCCATGTTTCAGGTTTCCCAGTAAAACTGATGTTTTTTAATGGGACTTTTGTATGGCAAAACCAACAAGCCACTATACAGAGCTTT
This sequence comes from Tylochromis polylepis, assembly GCA_015107715.1. NCBI lineage: Eukaryota > Metazoa > Chordata > Actinopteri > Cichliformes > Cichlidae > Tylochromis > Tylochromis polylepis. Next base: position 9,286 of record VVHJ01008452.1, on the reverse strand, counting down.
ACACCTAAACAGTTCCTCCGTCTTCACCCACCACCTGCCTCCATGGCTGCAGGTGAGAGGGTGGAGGTATCGATGCGAGCGCTGCAGGGGCGGGTTAGGGCTCCGCGTGACCAGGGATGTGGGAGGACCGGATTTGTATAAAGTGGATCAGGGTCCGTGTTCCTCTCACCTGTCCTCACAGCACTGAAGGACAGGACGGAAACGAAGGCTCGTCTTCTTATTCTCGTGCGCACCTGGGAGTCGGTTTAATTCAAGAAAAAAGGGGGGAAAAAACGGGACATTTCAACCTGCAGCAGGAAACTGGACGGAACTGTGAAGATTTACTTCCATCTTTAAGACATTTTACAGCTAAAAGTGAGTGATTTTCTTACTGGTTTTAATTGAAAACATTTAGACCGCTACCGTTTCTTGTTCATTCTTGTGAAAAATAAGTTCAAATGTTTAAGAATTGATAATGATAATGGTATGTCAGCACATGAAGTGAAAATTAGCTGATTTTATTCAAAGTTTCTAATGAAATCTTGATTGCAGTCATGGGCCGCTGGTTGGTGCTTCTGGTGAGTTTCGGGATCGCGTTTTTGGCGTGTTCCCGCTGCGGGCAGGCGCGCGTCGGACAGAATTCCGTCAGTACGGAGATCCTCGGTGACGCGCTGCCGATAAACAGGAGCGCGTGGGAGCCGAGAGCGGACCTGACGGTGAGTGTGTTACCGCCCTGCGTGTCTCAGTCTGAGGGGATTCACAGAAGTCTCAACAAGTCTGTGGCTTGAAGTCAGTCAAAGCACACATTTGCCTCTCACATAATTTGAAGTTCCACTTCATGGAAATGTAATGGCAAGTAAGCAAATGAGTCAAAAATGTATTTTTACAGCAACTTTCTAGATGAATAATACAAAGGGCTGCTCAGTTTAAAAGCCAAAACGGCGTTAGTTACAAAATCCTATTTAAAAAGATGAGTTTTTAGCTGCTTTTCAACCGAGTCCACAGATCTCACTAGATTATATTTATATGTAAGTATGACTTTTAGCTAACTTACTACTTGTTGTTACAATGTATTGTAAACTTTATTGACCAAACTATTACAATGTTACAAAACTCATTAAAACTTTAATGGCTTTTAAACTTCAGTTGTATCAAAAACGTTAGTTGACTCTTTCCTACTCCCTGTGAAGAGTTCTGTGGAGAGGACTGCCGACCAAGTTTATGTACAAAAAGAAGAAAAAAGGGGGGGAAAGCACTTTTGGACTTGGATCATTTTCATTGTTATTGTCACACAATAAAAAGATGATAGATAATGGTTGGCTATTTAAATAAATAAAACCATGCATATATACTGAGGAATGTTTATTTGCAGTATTTTGCAATGTTTCAAAAGCTTTACTGACTTTTATCATGATGGGGACAATGTTTCTACCATGTTTCTCATCTTTATTGACAGAACAGTTAATGTTTTAAACTTTACTGGCAACATTTTTATGTTTTCATAACTTTGGCAATATTCAAAAACTTTATTATCCTTTTAAATATTTATCCTGCAGCATTTCTAAACATTATCAGTTACACTGCTTCAGTTGGCAGAACTGTTTGGAAGTTTTAGTCTTTATTTATTGTTTCAAACGTTTTATTGGTGGGATTGTTACAATGTTACAAATTCTTAATTCACTTTCAAACTACAGGTACCATCTGGGGTACCTGTCACTTATAATATTTACATATAATATTTCTACAGTGTTTCTAAACTTTACCATCAGGATCATCACATTGTTTCAAAAACTTTACTGTATTGATATTTTAACTTAATCGACACAACTACTAAAATTTCACAAAACTTTATTGGCTTTTTTTTATCAGCAGGATACTGTTTCTGGTGCATTTTTCAGCTGTTATGATGCTTTAAGCTTTCATGATAAAAACTATGATGATGTTTTAAAATTTCTTTCGCTTTAAATTTCATCAGGAAGGATGGTAAAATGTTTCTGAGGTTTAACAACTGGACTGTTATGTCCCAATGTACAGTTTTAAGCTGTAGTGTTGAGGTGTACTTTACAAGAGTGCTATAAAAGTAAAAGCTGATGTATGCTTCTGCGTTGGATCTTTGCAGAGCCTTTGATGTCGCCTATGCAAGCTTATATTGAGTCGATGATTTTTATTTTCTTGGTGAGCCATTCAAAAACTGAGGAAAACTAGCCATAAATGCATAGGAGGAGGCCAATCACAATATTTGAAGGCTGTGTTTATGTTACGTGTAGTTACATTTTTAGGGAGGTCTGCAGTTGAGACCTACCCGTGGTGTAGATTTAGGACAGAAGCAGCTCAGGGCAACTGTCATTGCAAGTCAGAGTAGTTTAAGCCCTCCATTTGTTCTTTCATGCCATTTTGTCACCATTGGGAAAAGATCACCTTAAATTACCAACAGGAAACCAGATGCATTTGTTACTCTGTAATAACGTTTGTGTGTCTGTCTGCAGGTCTACCAGTGCATGAGTGACCTGGAGTGCAGAGAGGGGAACTACTGCCACACCTCCTCAAGCTATCCTGCCCACTCATACTGCAAGACCTGCCGCAGAAGGAAGAGGCCCTGCCTCAGGGACACAATGTGTTGCCCCACCAACCGCTGCAGCAACAGTTAGGATGCTCTTCTACAGAAAACTTCAGTTTAACATTAATGATAATAAACTATTTATAATCAAAATTTTATCAAATGTATTATCTCTATGTTCTTCCTCCGGCAGATATTTGTGTTCCTGATGTGGACGGCTTTGTGTCTGAGAGGATTCCAAACACTGATGGAGCTCTAAGTCCGCTCGCCAAAAAGAAAAGAGGGAGGAAGGAAGCCAAAGGATCCCCTGGCAGAGGTGAGATCAGTGTTATAAACCTGCAGTATGTCTCTCGCTGCCTCCTTCACGTTTCTAAAAGGGTTTGTGTGTTTGTTTCAGGTCAGGTCGGGAATCCTTGCTTGCGCTCATCCGACTGCTTGAACGGTCTGTGCTGCGCCCGTCACTTTTGGGCTCGCATCTGCAAGCCCGTGCTACGTGAAGGACAGGTTTGCACGCGACACCGACGCAAGGGGAACCACGGTCTGGAGCTGTTCCAGCGCTGTCCCTGTGGGGATGGACTCATCTGCCGGACACTGCGAGAACCCGGTACCCAGCTAACCGCAGTGTCAGGGTTCAACTTCTCAGCAACCTCATCTCACTACTCCTCAGGACTGTCTTCAGGCTCTTCATCAGCAGCGGTGTCCAAGGCAAGGCTTCACGTGTGTCACCGATTTAAATGAAGTGGACAAACAGAAAGAATAGTAAGGACTAGTGTGTTGCTGTTTTTGCCAATGACTGACCTCAGAGACAGAAAATGAAAGACCCGTGGAATGAAGGGAGGGGTGAATAACATAACTGGTTATATGCATGACAACACCCTTGGCCCCTCCCCCACTTCTTCTTACAGTGTCCCTAAATGCTAATGTTAATTAGCTTCTTGCCAGGCTACACTGACAGACAAACTCAGCAGGAAGTGAAACTCTTTGTGGTGCAGATCTTTTTTCTTCATTTGTGTCTAGACAAGCAGAAACCACTTTGAAATCCAGTTTGACCCCATTTACACCACCAGGAAAAGAACCAGTGTTTGACTCCTAATGCATATCTGCTGCAACTGCCTCCAGCACATTTATTCATGTGCTGAGATTTTAAAGAAACCTGAACTGAAAAGGTCTTGTTTTCTTATTCCCAAAACAAAGATAAAATCATTACTGAAGAGGAAAAATAATTATCAAAACAAACCTGTATTAGCTAAAACTTGGAAGTAAAACTAAGAAAGAATACGGAACTCAATCTTCAAACACTTCTCCACTCTTTAAACTGGAAAAGAAAAAGGAAAATAAGCTTTTACAGGTGTTAAACTAGGTGATGATTTTCGACTGTAGCACTCAAGAGGTGCAAATATTACTCTAACTCATTGGACTTCAGAGACCCAAGAACTAATATTACATGAAAAAATACATTTGTAGTTATATAATATTCCAATAAAATGCCCAAAACAATGCCTCAAATATGTAAACATTCTCTTCTTTTTTCAAATCAGAGGCATCTCCAAAAATTCATGTGCTGAATTTATGTAAATGCTGGAGCAACAAAATATACCAAGAACCTCCAAATTTAATATTTCGTTGAGGAAATTTTACAGTAATGATAAAATAAGGCACCAAAATTTTTGTTTTTTTAAAAACAAAGAAAGAAAGAAAGAAAATGAAAAGAAAAGAATTCAGTAAAATAATTCAAAACATTTTTTACACAAACGTGTAAACATGTCCCCAGCTTTAAGGTCTGAGGCCTGTCCAGAGGAATTACTTTCCTGGAAGTGGTGCCTGTATATTTTTGAGTTAATGTTGGTGTAAATATTTATCAGATTTAATTGGTTGTAGCACTCTGCTGGTTTTTATTCCAGCAATTTTAAGGGAATGTTTCTGTAACATAAAACTATTTGTCAATCCAAGGGGAACAGAGTCGAATTCCTTAATTTTCACCTTTTTTTAAAACTGAAATATAAGCTACATAGCTGACAATATGTCATGTGGGGGAAAGTGTGTGATAACAGCTCACAAGCCTTAAGCTGTCATTTCCAATCATAATCAGTTTTTTTTTCTGTTTCATTATAGTTGGGATACTTGTGAGGTGGCCTTTTGTATTGGATTTGTTATTGTTTGCTAGCAGTTAGCTTGTAGCAAGTGATAGCCTAGCTAGCTAACGTCATAATAAATGTAAGTTGTGACTGTGATTGTTGTTCTGAATTTGTTTTTTGTGTATCTGAACAACAAAATGGGCTTGAGTAAAGGTAGTTTTGCACGTTAATCTAAGAAGTTTTAAATTGTTGTGGCTTTGTATAGAGCTAATGCTGCAATTTGGTTAGAAGTAGCATTTAGCATACTTTAGACAGAAAATCTATCAAATTAAGAGTCCTGTTCTGAATTGAGAGAAATTAAAGTTTTTAAGTAGAAAGGAGACCATTAAGAAGGGTGCCCAGACTCTCTGGTCACTTGAAAAATACAATGCAGTGAGATTTAATTTGAGTACACAAAACTGTAGTGGTTAAATCACATCCTTCTCATGCTTTAATATCTGTTACAGAGTGCCCTGCATCTGCTCAGACCACATGCGTATTTAATGTTTTTCCACTTAGCCGATGGGCACTGATAACACAAGCTAAAGTGGCAGAGGAATCATCCCCAAAGGCCTGTAAAGAAAGAGGGAAGTGAGGTCTGATCTGA